>JANHFX010008174.1:49754-136083 GCA_027560015.1 Chloroceryle amazona
AAGGGGAAAGGAAAGGGGAAAGGAAAGGGGAAAGGAAAGGGGAAAGGAAAGGGGAAAGGAAAGGGGAAAGGAAAGGAAAGGGGAAAAGAGAGAGAGAAAAAAGACCAACAACCCAAACCCATATGCTATTCTGTAGAAACTGTGAAAAGGGAAAGTCGTCAGAAGGTAGGTTATCTGGATCTGTTCTGAAAATACAGGGAAAACTTGTATATACAAAAATCCTCAGATGAACCTCCCACCCTCATGTCCTTCTGGCACAGAGGTTCAGGTGATATCTGAGTAAATTCTGTCAAAATCACAAGCCCTGGAAACCCTGAGCTCACAAATTTCCTGTCTAAAGCATATTTTACCAAAAGAAGAAACCTGAACAGAAAAATTGAATCTCGGGGACAGAGACCAAAGATGTAGCTATATCAGAGCCATGAGACGTTTCATCTGTACCTTAGCTAGGCCATTTCTACCAGATTATGAAAAAAGCTGAAGTTATTTACTTCATAGGTTCACTAACATGACTGGACTCCATTTTCCTTGTTCATTGCATCTACAGATTACATCTCTTATAAGAATGCTGAAAGTGCCATAAGAAGAGTAATTTTTCACATAAATTATCTCGGACTTCTCAAATGCATTTGCAGTTTGCAATTCTAGCACCCAAGTTGTCATTTTTTTACTTTGTTGACAGTTTTTTAGGTGGAGATGGGAAAATGATAGTATATTAAGTTGATTGTTTTATCCTTTGACCTTCATGGATCTGGATAGGGCCCTCCTAATCTCAAAGGAGAAAGAGGCTTTATATACACATAAACATATAATGTACATTATTCCTCTCAAGATCTGCTTCTGTCAGACATATTAGGGTACTGACCTAACTGCAATTCTTATACCTCAGATTCCTCTAAATTTACAGGGTATGAATGGTACAAAAAGTTAAGGATGAAGGGACAAATTCTACCAAATCTCTTCCGTATACGTCTGGATTTCAAGAGTACTACTCTGAATCTGTGTAGACATAACACAGATGAATCAGGTCTAGAGGATGCTGTCAGCACTTAGGATAATACTTAGTTCACATTTCAGACGTCTGAAGGAAGTAAAAGCAGTAACCTTAGACTCATTTACTGAGGTCACTTTGTTAATAACATCATGTAACAGGTCAAGGGCTATATAAAACTTACATATGGCCCTTGGTGTTTAACATAGACAGATTCTGCGTTTTAGGCATAAAACATATTTACAATTTAAATCTGAATTGTTCACATTATTATAATGGAAAATGAAATTCTGATAGACTAAAATATTAATTTGAAAGATGTTACTTCTATTGTTACAAAATAAGTAAAGGATTACAGATCAACTGGACTTTGGAATCAGAAGATTTCAGAGCAGCGCAGAAATAATGATTTTATGCAACAGGATTGACAAGAAGTTGTTACAACAGGAACCAGAAAACTATATTCAGTCAAACGCATATTCAGGAAATTAACCAGATTCAACTGCAATACAGCTGAGGCTCCTATGAGGCAGCAGCAAAGAGCGGTGCCTGTTTTGCTGAATCATGAATTTTATGCATAAGATTTTAAAGATCCATTGGGGGAATGGAATGTGATTAGATTTCATGCACTAGCTATATTGAAAAAATAGCTGCTGCATTCAAAGAAATCCAGGTAGTTCAGTGGGATAGAGGAGGAGAAATTTATTATAATTAAACAATTTTCAAGTTTAACATACAATCAAATCCCTGTTACAATTCACACTAAGTGCATTACTCTTAACTAGCTACAATTTGTGCATAAGATTTTAAAAGAGATTTTAGGAAGTATGTCCATCCAGTAGGCTGATGAAAAGAACTATTGCTTGTTTAAAGCGTTGATCATGTTTATCATCACCAGCAATTTGAAGTGCAAGTTCATGTTTGCAGTGTTGAAAAGAAAAATGTATTTAATGTTGTAATGACTAATCACATTAGAAATCCATTTGCACTGCATATTACCCCACTCATCAGAGAACATTCGGTGGCCCTTCTCTTGCTTCAACTCCAGCTACACTTAATCTATGTGCTATTGTGTGTTATAGAATGATCATCATTGTTACTTCCTCAACTCAATGTCATATCATTGCAGAATGTTTCCTTTGTATCTCTGTATGTTTCATCAGGAGAATTTTGGAAATCATGACACTCAAGGATTAAATTTATCAGAATGTTTGGTAAAGTGGGAAGATTAATTTCACCTACATTTAACCATCTAGCAAGCAGGCATGTGGCATATAACAGGCAGTCAGTGTCCTGATATTGTCAGTGCAGGGAGATAGGTCATCTCGTGAGATACAGAACTGTAGCCTAAAATAGCCGTATAAGATAGCTGTGATGAATCTTTCATGGAATGGACCATCTCTTTCCATTGATACCTACTGGTACCTGAGGCTTAGCTAGTTAATAGAAGGTGATATAAATCCTAGCCAAAAGTAATAAAAAGCATTTATGTATAGGTCTCTGGTTCAAATGCAATCCAATGCTACAATTAGAAAGAGGTGCCATCATCTTCACATAGTTTTTCAACTGTCTGAAAATATTAAAAAAGGTTTGTCGCTGTGCATACTAAGACCAGACCTGTTTCACAGATAACATCATCATCATCTGCACTAATGTACAAACCAGATCAATTAAGTTTGAATTATCTAAATTCCTAAATTTACTGCCTTGACTGAATTCAGTAGAGAAACAGCAGAGGATGGTGAAGAGAAGTGCTGTTGTGGTGGCACAGCTCAGCTGGAGCAAGGAGGTACCATGGAGAGTGTTCAAGGAAACCTCCGTTGCAAACTCGGGACTGCTGAGCAAGTCTTCTAAACGTTGGTACTTCTCCAGCCTGAATGGCAAACCTTCACAAAGTCTGCTGATCACTGCTAGCAGACTGTTAGTTTTTCCCAAGAGTTAAAATTCTGAGTCTTTAGCCAACAGCAAGCTGTTACCAAATGAATGCCTTCTAGGCATAAGTCACACCTAATTTAGCAATTTGAGCAAAGCAAGAAGAACTGAATTACTATTTGGAACAAGATCTATCGCATCAGTCCCAGCTCTGTGTTGTCACTCAGCCTCCAGACCTAAATGCTTTATTCTGATGGGCTGGGTACACTACACTGACACTCCAATGAGCTTATTTTAAAAACAAACAGCAGGTTTCCACTTTCAACACTACAGGCTTTCCAGTCACTCACTGTACAGTCTATTTTATACACACTTTCCACAACATTCTTTTCTAGATAAAATGTCATTTACACAAAGAAAAAAGGGTGTAAGATATGTGTTCAGTACAAATTGCTTCTCAGAGGTAATTTGTAAACTCATTTTTGATACTGAAAGCAAATCTCTGAAACCCGATTCATAGTTTTGTGGGATTTTTGTAACAAATATTTAATAGCATTATATGGAGCTCTGGTATTTGTCTTTTTCTTTGACAGAGGCGTAAGCATGTTTGCTATGCTAACCGGTACATTACCCTTCACGGTGGAACCTTTTAATATCAAGCAACTACATCAAAAGATGTTAATTGGAGAAATCAGCCCTATTCCATCAGATATCTCCCCTGGTAAAGCACTCCAATTTTTCTAAAGTATATTGATGTATTAAAGGTCTAAATCAGGTGAATTTAGAAAAAATGCAATCTTCTGACAAATAAGAGTTACCTTTTCCATCTGCTTTGCTTTCATTTAGAAATAGTATATTTTGTGCCTTAGGCAAGATCTCTTTATCTTGGGCTAGTAGGGGAATAACATTTTTGTCTCTTCAAAATACCACTATTCTTGGTTGTTATTTATAGGGAGAGTAAAATATAAATTGTTTTTACATAAGTGGAGCAGCTGTGAAGTAAATGAGAAAACTGTCATGTTTAGTATGTCCCATGCTGTGTGTCATAGACAAAAATCAGTTATCAAAATATTAGACAATTTTTCCTCAAGAGCTTATCTTTTGGCTACAGACAGAAACCACAACATTGAGATAATTAAAGAAATGGGAGGGCTACTTTTCTGAAGAGTCTATTCATATTTTTCATGAGAAAGAACTGAAGTACAATATTTTTTAATTCATTTTACTGACAGTCTTTAATGAGGTAGAGTATATGGAGTCTTTTAGGACAACTGGGAAAGATAGTTCTAAAAGATTCTAGCCTAAATTACAGCCCATGCCTCTAAAACCAAGAAAGCCACTTTGTTTTTTATATACTCTGGGATAGGAGTGCAAGTTCTACTTCTTCAAAGCTCAAAATTCAGCTGCTTTACAATTATTCCTATAGACCTCTGACTTTAGTCCTTGTTTTCTCTCCACCTGGACTAGCATCTTCTCTTCTGAGCATCACAGGCTTGTTCCCCATCTCACAGCTGTTATCATGCAGCTTAGCTGACTGGGTCAGTGAAGAGCAGAGCGGAATGAGACATGTTTTGCCCAGCTATCTACCAGAATGAGTTCATCTCTCCCCATCATTTTGAGCAGCTTTGCTCTGATGTTAGGCAAGAATGAGCCTAGGAACCAAGATGAGCTTCAGCAGCTGCTTGCAGCCAAGCACTGGGAAGCATCAGACAGTTCCAGACTAAGCTAGCTGGATCTAGTCTGGAGTTACATTATTAAGAAAATGTGATGATTCAGTTTCTTTTTCTCTCCCATTTAATAATGGTATGAGGATATCTACCATAGTTGTCCAGAATGTTTGTACATTAGTGTCTCATCTTTCTTTGGAGACTTGTTGCCAGATAACATCTCCATTTTTCTACAAGCCCTCTATAGCTACAATTATTATATTTTTAATTTTTCTTATTTATACTACTGTTATAGCTTCCACTAATAAATGATTATCTCTGCTTTTCTATAAAGCCCACACAGTTAGTGGAAGATTGTGGGTAACTCCATTGTTCCCTTGCCCATTGGGAGTTTAGTGAGAGAGCACTAGTAAACAAGCTTTGCATACTTTAGATCTAAGTCCTGAAGGAGATTACAAATGAAAGGAGCAGTATGTTCCCAGTTTAATGCTCACTTGGCATTTTGCTCATTTCATAACATCCCCAAGGAATATGGAAGAATTCAGTAGAGTTTTCCCAAGAAGAAAAAGAAAGAGAGACACTTTATCCAGTGTTGGAGCTGAGTTATAGATATATGAGAGTGATTAAATTTTTTCTATCTCAACTCCAGGAAGCCAAAGAACACGTCATCTTAGCACATGGGTCCACTTCCCTCCCTTGACGCAGAGTTTTATCAACACGATTAGCTTCTTTGTGTGAGGAACATAACTTCTGGGTAGTCAGCTGACACAGAAGTGCCCCTTCTCAGAGACTTGATCAAACACTGAGGACAATGCTGGGATTGCTATTGTTGCCATAGGTTGCATCCACTGGGGTAAATCAAGCAAATTAGGAACAGTGTCACCACACAGGACCACAGGAATCTCAGAGGAGAGTGGGAGATGTTTTCTCCATCAGTCCAGAGGTAGCCCTAGAAACCCCTGCTTTGTGGCTGATATTCTTTCAATGTGGAGAAGCAGGGCAAGTCCCACATTTCTGAAAAATGTACATTCTGCACTGGCCAAATAATCAAGTATTACTGGTAAACAACCCATTTCATCTAAACACTGCACAGGAGCTGTACGCTTCATGCAGACTTTACTTGAGCCTGACCCTGCTAAGAGGCCTGGAGTCAAAGAAGCAATAAAAGACAAATGGTTGAACGAAGGCTTCACCAGAAAAATACTGACTGTTGCTGCCTATGAGAACAGGTATCACTTTTCACATCTCTCTTCTAGCTTGGGATTTCAGAATTTGGGATTTGGGGGAAGTGTTGGGGTTTTTAGGAATTTCTTTGGTTTGTTTGTTTTGGAAGATTTTTGTTATCTGCTCAGAATTTTATATCAGAAAACACATCAACTTTTCTAACCACAGGTAAGTTTATATAACAGGAAACATCCTTATAGAACTACTTATATCCATTGCATCAATTAGTTTGTTCTCAACATGCCTCACTGGTGCTACTTATCTTTAGACAGTGTGCTTCTAATCCTTCCCTGCAAACCTAGGTCTTACATACCCACCTGGGGGAATGATATTTTTATATTACACTAAAGTTCTTGTTATTCTAATAATTTCTTTTCTCATTCATCTTTGTAAATGGCTTTAACTAGTCTCCTTTCTTTCCTAGCAAGGCAGTTTATGGTTTAAGATTACTATAAAAGTTTGAAATAGGTATGTGCAATATGACACTTCATATAAACACTGCCAACTTTTGAGATGTTATTTATCTTTCATATTGGGAGGCTGCAAAGTATACTTTGCATGTCTTTAAATAGCTTATTTCAGTGATGGACATTTTTTCATCTTCCTCACAGCTGAAAGTAGCCAGTCATGGGTCAAATACTTTGAAACCAGACCATTCCGTAAAAGTCAATATTTTACACTTAACAAAAAAAGAGTAATTTGGCCTGTGCAATCTGCACCATCTGCAGTGGTGTTGTGGTGTCTACAACACCCATGGCAGGTTTCCCTACCACAGTCCAGACAATCTACTGTCAGTCTCAGCCTGGACTATTAGAAATCTATGAGCAATTTGTTCATTTCTCTGAGACCTGCCCACATTTCTCTGAGACTCCTACCTTTGCCATCCTTCCCTCCCCTCAGTTGTGTCTATGCCCATTCATACTGGTCTGAAAAGTTTGAAAAAATGTCTTAGGAGTCTCAGAATCCAAGGCTGTCATAATTCTAAAATGCCTTTACTAGACTTCTCACAGAAGCCTGTGAGTATAATAATTATAACAGAACCAGTTTTATTTCACATTATGATTTATAGAAAAATAAAAATACTCCTCTACTTTCCTTAGTTCTTTGTCTGTGCTTTGAGATTTTCCTGCTTTGGGGACTTTTTCTTCTTCTGCACACGCACACACACTATCTCTCTGTTAATCCATTTGAGACCACTGTACTGAGAACCAAACTGTACACACTCGATTAAAATGAGAAAATGCTGGTTGCCATCTTTTAATTATTCAAGCCTAATCCTTCTGGGTATCCTTTCAGAGTGATCAATTATATCAACAACAGGATATTTAATAATGCAGTAACAGAGCCTCAGCAGAGCAGCAAAGTTAGCACAGCCAGAGGATTTCTGCACAACTGTGTATCATAATTTGACTGTACAATCAACTTAGCCTACTCCAGCTGCCTCCCAAGAAGTGTATTATGCACTTAACTGTAAATTCTGACATCGTACCTGGATGCATCATTTGTATTTAAATACTTTTTCCCCCCAATATTTTAGGCTTCGCCCCAGTGAATTGAATCCTGTTGTTTTAAACTACATGACAGAAATGATGGAGTTCAATCTTTCAGAAGTTATCAACAGTTTAATAAACAACAGACCCTCTCCTGCCATGGCTTCTTATTGCTTATTGCTGAGAAAACTGCTCAGGTACCAGAAAGACCATAAAAAAGCCCAGGTAAGATATCACAAAGATGACAGTCATAAAAAAACTCCTTGGTTTTTTATGAGGATCATTGCAACAGCCACATAGCACATGTGAAAAAGGTCCATGGGATGGAGACAAAACTCACCAAAAATAGTAATGAAATGGCAGATCTGGGTGCAGTCTCAGGAAACCTATTTTCTGGCATTCTTAGGGGTGATTATTTTAAGTTTGTTTTTTTTTTTTTCCCGGAGATAAATACACCTTTTTTTTTTTTTATGATTAATGCATTTTAAAAATAGGCTGCTGGTGGTAAAGGGATTGAGAATGATTTTGCTTTACATAAAAGATTACTTTTCCATTGGGAAAAGGAGCATTAGCATCTCAGTGATCTTGCCATCCCTTCCCTTTCTGACTGGTCTGTGAGGGCCTGATCCGAAGTCTGGGGAGGTGAGTGGGAAGCTGTGAAAGTTGTAAAATCTTTCCCAGCATCTTTTTTTGGTATTTTTACCATGGTATCTTATTCTCACACTCCAGCTTAGACACACTCAGAGACATGGAGTGAGATCAGAGGGGACAAAAATTTAAAAAATAAATTCATAAAATTATGGTAATAGCTGGTAAGGCCACAATTAGTTAAAAGGCTATAAGCTTTTTCTTTTCTTTCTTTTTTTTTTTCCTTCTTTTACAACCCTCTCCACTAAAGGGTTCACAGCTCAGTCGTAAAAATTTTGCTTCAGGCAGAAACTAGTCAGACAGGAAGCCAAATTCCAGCTTCTAACACACAAGTGCAATGGGAAAAGTTTCGGCTACAAAACAACACATATCAACGATTAGCCTCCCATTCAAAGCCTTCACCCTGGAGAAGCTGTATTTTGAGAAGGTCCAGTTGACTCCTCTAGAAATTATTCAGATGAGCTTGAGCAGATCCAGATCTCCATCACAGCACACCGCCCCAAGGTCACAACAGCCTGTGCAGTGTTCGCAGGCAGAGACATAACTCAAAAATATGAGTTGGGGAGTGTATGTATGTGTGTGTATGTATGCTTAGAGGGAGGAGGTTTTCCTTCACAGATGTGATTTTTTTTCATATTATAAATTTAAATTGGATCTGTTGAATCGTAAGTCACTCAAAAAGAGCTGTATTGTGAAGGCTATTGACCAGCTTTCTTGAATTTCTGGATATCAAGCTGATTTACAGCCCCTAGAGATCTAGCCTTCCAGGCTAGTGGTAGCATTTCATGTCCACTATGACCTTTCAGCATCCTACCCAGGTGGAAGAGGGAAGCGAACATATGCATAAAGTAAGTTAAAAGCTGATTAGGGGGCTGCATTGCTTCCTGCCACTCCTGGCATCCAAAATGCCCTCTAAAGGAGAGAGTCAAGCTGAATTCAAGCACAGACCCAAAAAATGGCTCTTATTGTAAGGTAATAATACTGCAAATTATTGTTTCCAAGTCCTAGTATATATATATTTCCCAAGCAGGATGGAGGTTTTGGCAGAGCAAGGAAAAAAAGAGGGGAAGTTTAACAAAGGAATGATTGACATTTTCTTTCTCTCTATTGACATTTTCCCTGTCAAAGTTTTAAACCCATCTAGTACTCACCCAAAATAATTTAGCCAACTACCAGCTCAAAACAGTGGTGATTTTCATAGAATCACAGACTGGCCTCTGGAGGTCACTTGGTCCAACCTCCTTGCTCAAGCATGGCCATGTGGAGCATGTTGCCCAGGGCCACATCCAGGAAGCTTTTAAATATCTCCAAGGATGGAGACTGCACAGCCTCCCTTGGCAACCTGTGACAGTGCTTGGTCACAGTAAATAAAGTGTTTCCTGATGTTCACCTCCCTTGACCTGCTAGAAACACTCCTAATGCAACCTAAGCATGCCATTCACCTTCTTTGCATCAAAGGCACACTGCTGGTTCATGATCAGCTTGGTGTCCACCAGGACCCTCAGGTCCTTTTCTGCCAAACTGCTTTCTAGCTGGGTGGCCCCAGCATACACAGGTGCCTGGGGTTGCTCCTTCCCAGTTGCAAGACTTTGCACTTCCCCTTGCTGAACTAAATCTGTTGGGGACATTTCTATCTGTCATGTGAACTGGATATGTACTCTGGGGTCTGTTCAGTTGTATCACAACTCCCCATTTCTACATCTTCCCAAAGTCCCTTTCCACATAGCTCTCGGGTGCACAGTTCCCTTTTCTGCACCACAGACCAATGCTGATGTACAAATCTTTGCATGTTCATTGTGGGGATTTCTTAAATCTGCATTTAGACAGACAGAATTTCCCTTTGACAGCTTTGCAGAAAACGACTCACATTTAGGAGTGCATCTTTCCTGAGAATCTGAAATACAGGCACAAGATAGATGCCTAAATTTGGCGGAGTGGGTTCTACCATAAATAATACCACCTAATATCTATTATAAAGAAATACAAATTAGGAAATTAGAACAGATTGATTCATACCATCTTTCCATGTTGCTAAAAGTTTATTTCTTCTTGTTTATTAGCACAGGGTTTGTAAATGCTACCTTTAAACTCATAAATGCAAAGCCTGATACTAGTACCATATAGAGATTCTTCTGTGTATATAGAGTGTATGTAAACACCCCCCTGATAATCATTCTACTTCATTTGTTTCTTAATTTCATCTTCTAATCCCTCTTACATTCTTCTGTATTATGAAAATTAATATTTCTCCCTTGCTAGTAGTTAGGCTCTGCAACTATTTGTAGCTAACAATGATCACCTCTAGGTTGTATCTTATTCAAGTCTTGAACACAAATAACATGTGTGATCACTCCTCTCCAGGAGTTCTTTTAAATCCTGATTATCAGTGGTATCACCTTATGTCAGTTTCTTCAATGTTCAATCATATTTGTATTGCCCAGAAAGGCTGGGGTTTTGGGCAAGAAGAGGGGACAGAGAGGGGAAGGCTGGCTAAGAAATCAAGTTGGCTGTTCTTACTCAATGCTTTTATTTTTCCAGTATCCTCTGGCCTGTTATTCAGCAAAAGCTACTTCATACACATGTTTACACAATGGCAAAACTTAGCCCTAAGCGTATGCAAAGTATATAGGGAAAAGAAAAGAATGCATCTCTTGGATCCCAAGGCAGAGCCTCACACGGGTGGCATGACGTTTTTGGGCAGAAGCAGAGCCAAGAGCAGCCCTCAGGTCCCCTGGAGCCTAGCCATGCTGTGCTGGTGCAGCTCTCAAAGGAGGCAGCTGGCAGGGCATTATCTTGGGGGGAGGATTCTCTGCTTTGGTCTGGAAGAGGCCAAATTTGACCACCTCTTTGGCAGCTGCAATGAAATTCTACAATCACCCAGCCACAGAGAGTTGAAACTGAGGAAGAAGTGTAAGGATTGTTAACTGAGTGCAAGGGGGAAATTTCCCACTTTTTCTTCATCTTCCTGTGGAGATCCTGATATAGTTACTGGAGCTTAATTACAACAGCATGAGTACTTGATATTTGTACTACAAATTATGCCAAAGATATTTCAAAGTGCATAGATAGATGTTCTTTCTGTTATGCCAACTATTTGCTATTTATTACTAGCAGTGTGTGATCCATCTTTAAATCACATAACTTCTTTTCAGCTCTCAGATCTTGCAAATGTATTCATCTGCTTTAAGTATGTGAATAGTTGCACTGAGCTCAACAAGACAACTGTGCGCATAAAATTAAAGCACAAAAATTAGCAGTTGCATCTAAATGAGTGCAAATTTAAATCTAAATTACTGAAGCAAATAAGTAACAAGTAACAGCCACAGGTGAAATGAAGTACCCTGAAAACAAATTGCCATTCGTTTACATTTTTCTATGACTATAGAGGCCACTGTGTATTCTGGTCTGCCTATAAAAGGAGATGTTTACAGACAGCTAATACTTATAAGGAAGTAAATTAATGTTTAAAAAATACTCCAGTATTTTTAAGCAAATTAAAAACCTCCCCTCAGTGAATTGTAGAGAAAGTTGGCATCTGTCTGTTCTGAAAATCCTGTCCAAAAGAACCAAATATATCAAATAGCAACACAAACAAAAAAAGTATTTGCAGTCATGACAATGCTCATGAATAACATGCAGTAAAAAATTCCACCAACACAGTCAGCCCAAAACATTGTGTGGAATTCAAACACATATTCACAAACCATGGCATTCAACTCATTCCAGGCAGCAGACTACGTTATGATTTTCTACACAATACTGAAGAAACATACAATTTCCTGGGGACAAATGTTCAGCAGAACTTCTAATCTGCAACTGCAAAAGAGTCTGTGAAAATTATTTTTCATGTACAAAACCCCTGTGTTTGAAAAACCAGAGCAAGTCATTGTATTTGCAACTCCTTGTATACACAAGTTAACATTTGTACATGCAAATAATGGTTTTGGTGGATCACACAGATGTGATTCTCATTTTTCTGGGTGTAATTAGAGAAGTCTGCTGAAAGCTTGACCCTGAAAAAAAGAATAAGATCCTTTCCATGTTCAAATTTGAGCCATAAGTCATTGGATAAGCTTAAAACACAGCCTGTCCTTTCATGCATCATAATTTCTCCAAGCAACATATTTACATTTTATGTGTTCTGTTGTAGAAGAGGGAGCCTTAATGATTACAATTTGCCATCCAGAACTTTATAGCTAGTCCTTGCAGAAAATAGCATTTCTGCCAAAAAGCTTCCTGCCCAGGTGCTTAACCAATTAGCTCTTAAGAGGTCTGGCAGTAAAACCAGTCATGGCAAGTTTTCTGATATACTGTATATAAGGTGACAGCTTGCAAAATGTAAGATGAAAATTTGTTTTCTTAACTAGCAGTGTGTAAAATCCTGGGAGACTATTTGATTGCATAGCCTAAAATGCTTATGACATCTCAAATTCCCAATTGATCTAGTGTGGTTTTAGCAATATGTTGTCAACTTAAACATATTGTGTTTCTTTTTATAAATGCTTGAAAAATAATTTCCTCAATAGTGATTGGGTGCTGCAAATATGTAGGAAGGATGGAGTAACCTCACAAGTTTGAGGTTTGGGGCCCTTCAAATTTTTCCAAACATTTTTGCTAACTCACAAAATACACGCAAGCTTTCAAAAATGCCTTTTCTCCACAAATTACACTCACTTTTTATAATGGCATGTTAGATTAAAAACATATTTGTTCGCAAGGGGAGTACTTTGCAATGCAAAGAATAGAAGAACTCCATGAAATATAAATATACCACAGTAAAACAAGTGACTTCTTTGATTCTGGAAGCAAGAATTTTGTATTATGTGAGGATAGCAGTGAAAAGATCAAAACTCACTGCAGATAATCCTTGAAGTGTTAGCTGTATAACGACAAAATGGATCTGTCAAAGATGATATAGGGAACGTGCAAACAAGCTTGGTATTTAACCAGAATATCCACGTGGTAGTCAAGACATTTCAGAAATTTCATTTTCAGGAGTGTCAGAGCTGAGGGAAGACAGTCTTTGGCAGAAGCAGCACACAGCACAGATAGTTCATCACAAGACTTAGTGCTGTAGGAGGAGATTTAGTTCATTGTACAGCCCTTGCATTTTCACAAAGTGTTGGTACCTGAAACTCAGCATGCATGAGGCTACCACAGTGAGGACTCGGAAAACTTGGATGATGAGATAGATAAGTGTCCTACATATGAGAACACAGCCCCACATGCATGTAGGATGCATGTAGGAATAAGGGTGATGGCACTGCAGCAGGAGGGAGGCCTGGAGCCCATGATTTAAGATGCACAGTCCTGTTACCACAGATCCATGGAGATCTTCCTGCTGCAATCCCACCCCAAAACCTTCCCAGGACTTCTCTAGCTTTGTGCTGACTGCCTGCCCTCCCAGCAGACAGCAGCAGTCCCACAATGATCTTCCTCCTGGATCAGAGAGTGGTTCACAGCATCCCATTAGATTTTTGCCTTCCAGTGTGAGCTTTGTGGTACTCTGGTCTCCGTAAGACATCTGTTAGCAGACTGTGAGCCATAAGCCTCAAAAGAAGTGCTACAGGCTCTCCAAAGATGGCATTCTAGTCTCCAATGGATTTTTAATAAAAACTTGCTCCCTATGGCCTGGGTGGTAAAAGGCAGAGTCTGCCAGCCCATGTGCATCTGGAATACAGGAAAAGCCTCTGGCATGGGGTCTGCTCAGATGAGAAGTTGATGTGTGTAACTAAGGCTTGTGCGAAAACAAGATTTCCCATTGCATGTGTGATTTCCCTTAAGGTGTTTTTTTGTTACATACTAAACAAAAGGTGTCTGATCATTTTGCAGAGGGAAAATGAAGCAGAAAAACATAATATTAACCCTGATATACATTTGAATAAGGAGTCTGAAATTCAGATTTCTCAGAAGGCTGAAATGAACACTCTAGGAAGCCTCAAGAATTATAGCAATAGGACATTCCCTTCTTTACTAACCCTGGCAGTGCCAGATGCTGTTCAAGAAGATGAGATCACCATTACATTGGAAAACCAAGAAAACTTTCCAGAAGGTACTGTTCTGAAATGGAGTCTTGGCATCTTAGTCTGAAAGGGTACATGGGTGTCTAGGAAAAAAAGGGGAACACACTTCCTCAAAATGCTGTAGAAATATCCTTCCACTTTGCTTTGGAACTACACGTATTTTAAGCAACTGTTTTCTGGACCCAAGTTTGGCGATTGATTTAATTCTGATCAGGTGAAAAAATTAGCAGGCAACCACCTGACCCTGTTTATACTCTGCAGGTACTGATTACAAATAACTGTTCCATGTCATTGTGCAGGTTAGTCCCTCTGTGAGTCACCCTGGGATGATAATAGTACTGCTAATGCAGTTCCAAGAATCGACATTTATGAGGAAAAAAAAGGAAATTATTTACATTCCCAGGATGAATGTAAGCATGCTGTAAGCATCACAACTTCACTGTACTTAAGAAGGGGTTGCACTCACATCCATGGCATCATTTTGGACTCAATGATCTCTAGAGGTCCCTTCCAACCCCTAACATTCTATGATTCTATGATTTTCCATAGTCTCAAAAATATAGAAGATGCACGATGATAATCAAACTACAGATCTGAATTTAGACTTTTTTCTGCTCCAGTTATTACATGCCTACATCTATTCACATATGTAGTATGGTTAAATTAATGCAATAAACAACCCCAGAAGCATAAATGAAGAATAGTCACTAAAATTAAGCTAGGTTACTTTATGCTGAGATACTCACTTAAGACTGTTCACTCAACCAAAAAAATGCCAATTGCCTACACATAGATCACCATTTGATTTTAATTCTTGGTGCGAAATTTTATTCTATGTCAGGATCTACATTTACAAGTACTGACTTTATGATGAGATGAAGCTGTTTTGATATTAACACGTTATTTTTCTTAAAAATACCATTCCAGCAGAAGCTGATCTAATTTATTCTATGTTCTATTTAGTTCCCAAGTTTGCAGGCAGAGAGTTGATCCACCTTGGACCTCCTAAGTCATCAAGCAAATGTACACCATGTGGACCCATGTATCAGCCACTTTTGGACTTTCAGGAGAATCTGAATGATTTTGAAGACTTGGGTGAAACTGGGATACCATGGGTTCATGAGAAATTGCCATCCACCCCAGCAAATAACCAACCTCCCTCTTCAAGTGTCCAAGCAATGACATCTACAAGCAAAGCACCTCCTCGGTCCCTAAGGGAAAACAGAACTGTTAGCAGGAGTCCCTTACCTCAGCAGGACATGAGGTTTAAAGACTTTCTGAACAAAACAGAAGACAATATTTACATCCCAACATGGTGGCACCTTGATAAAGAGGGCACTGACCTCCTCATGATTGACTCTCCCCGGCTGTCGCCTTTCCCAAGGCTGCGACAAGCTGCCCTGAGAGAAACCCTAGTTAGAAAGATTTCCCGGCTGGGGGCATCACAGCAACATACAAATATCTGCCCTTTTACTTTAGTCAATAGCTCAAAAGCACCAGCTTTCCCTGCATCCCAACAGCAAATGTTTACCATAACAAATATGAGGCAGTCTAAAGAAATCCCAACTCATTTTTTCATTGAGAAAACTAAGAAAAACTTTATCCAACTCAGACACACACCCAAAACAACAGATCTAAATCTCCCAGTTTTACGTCCACCATACCAAACCAGAGTGGGGAAAAAATCAGACAATCTAAGGTTAAATTTTGCATAAACAGAACACCTACAGAGCATCAGAAGAAAGTAGGGCAAAGGGGCAGGAAAAGATGGACAGAAACAGAGAGCAAGAAAAGGAAGGAAGGAGAAATGCATCTAATCTTAAAATGAGACACCTCCAAACACAAAGAAGGATGATTTGATTTAAGCTGTGTATCCTCTGATATCCTGCAAATACTGGGCCATAAATTTTGAGGAATGCACTGAAGACGCAGAAAAGCAGTAACTGTCACTATAACAAAACACTATAAAGTGTGTTTAGGCAAAAAAAAAAGGATACTGCGGACAGAAGATACTATTTAAAATATTTTATCTCAATATCTGTATTGTCCTAAATTTGTGTCACTTGTACTTATGCATTTCATTTGGGAAATAAACCTGGTCAGACAATTTTCATTAAAGTGTGAACATAATGCAGAAGATAAACAAACAGTAACAGTGATGAAATAATTGGGTTTTTTTGGGGGTTGACATAATAAAATAGACATGGCAATGAAGATTTATTTAGTTAGTTATATATTACTTTGTGTGTATTCTAATTAATGGAGACTACACAGCCTAACTCCCGCGAAAGAAACAAATAAAGACATTTGTCCTGTAAATTTAACAGCTTAATTAGGACTGCCTGTTTGTACTGGTGTGCCTTTACAACATTTTCCCCTTACCATTGAAAACATGCACTTATTTTCAACTTCTACAGTTTCTGCTTCTTAGTTATATTTGCATAGTACTAAGCTTTGAGGCTGATTCTGTCCTCAAACCAGTTGTAAATCACTTTAAATCCCTTAAATTCAACAGATTTGAACTTGATTGATTCCAACAGAGGTGAGGATACAATGGGAACCTTCATATTTGCTGCTCTGTAAGCTCATATGTAGAAATAAAAGATGCACAAAGGGGTTCTCAACGCTGTAAGTACGAAGAATATCAGAAAAAAAAAAAAAAGTCACAGCAGAAGAAATCACAATCCCATGAGCTAAAGCCAAGGCTTTTATCTGACAAGCCCTGTGGTCACACTAAGTGGGACCAAACTTGCGGTCCTGTTTTACTCTGTCTCCCTGCTGTGCTGGGACCTCATACACAGGGTGAGCTCTTCATGGTCCACACAGCTCCTGAACAAGCATGTCACACTGCCTCAGTAATGGCAACTTACACAGACCTGTGCAGGTGCCAGCCACTCCACCATCTCCGTGAGGAGATGCCAGGACATCTTTGCTGACCTAGCTTACAGCTCAAGTCCACAGATGCAGCTGAAGAAGGATGGGGGGGTGCACAGTCAGGAATTCATTACGCCAGCTGCACCACCAAAGAAAACGTACTGTGTAACTTTGTCCCATGAGCATATGGCTGCAAGTCAGATATGCCACCTGGGGTTGTAGCTGATCTAGGTGGACAAGCTTGTGCCTCTGCCCACTGCTTTTCTCCAGAGCTTTATGTCTTCTCAGAGAATAACAGCACATGTAGTCACTCCCAAATCTACTTGGTTGGAACAATCCAGTCTGGAAAGAAACTTGCTATTAAAAATACACATGTGGTACGTGTATCCCTCCACTCAGAGGGGAAGGAAGGACTGCTGGTCCCTGAGCAGGAGCAGGTGGCAAGGAAACTCAATCCCAGCAGTTTCCTTTTTGCCCACCTGAGCTGATGAGCAGCACAGTGGTCATTTGCTCTGCTTATAGCTCTGGCACCATGAAATTCAGAACCTAAAGGAAGCTGAGTGATTTCCAGATAATGGTCTGATTTCCTTAGAATTTAGAAAATGTTTATGTGTCAAAAACATTTTTAGCTTTGAATCACCTTTACAAGACACTTTTTGTTTATATAACATTTGAAACAAATGGTTTCAGCTGTAAACTGATATTTCAATTTATTGTTTCCTTTTGCAATACTGAAATGCTTCATGTCTAAAAGCTTTTGCCTCCACATCATTTTTTTATGAGAAAAATTTCTTTCCTTGACACTTTTTAATATTTTGTCTTTATACTCTAATTCCAGATGACAAGAATATAAAAAGGTTCAACTTTTTACACTGAGTCAAAACTCTATTTTCCAAACAGCTCTGCCACTATCTTCCAGCTCCTCCATAAGCCCTTAGAGAGAAAAGAGCAAAAGGAGCTTATGCTACTCTTTCACCAACTCAGTCCAGGTATGCCTATGTAGGTCCCAGGATGACAACAGCCAAAGGAGAATATCTGTTCTATGCTAAAATGAAGTCCAGAAAGATCAATGTTAAGTGAGTGAGCACCATGACCCAAGTGCAAGAGATGCAGCTCTTCCTGGAGCAGCTCTGAACTGTGATGACTTCATTCTCCCATGGTCTCAGCTGCCTCCAGCCCAGCCTCTGCTCTGGCTGTAGCAGAGTATGGGAGTTTCCAAGAGGTAAGACACTCAGTAGCAGCTGGAGAATACATCAAGTCTGTGGGGTCCCTGCCACATGCCTACTCTTTCCATTTTCAAAGTTATATGGTTTTGTGGTGGGTTGACCTTGGCTGGATGGCAGGTGCCCACCAAATCTGCTCTGTCACTTCTCCTCTCAGCTGAGCAGGGAAAAGAAAATATAACAAAAGTGTTGTGGGTTGAGATAAAAACAGGGAGATCACTCACCAGTTATCATCATGGGTAAACCAGACTTGACTTAGGGAGAAATTAGTTTAATTTATTACCAATCAAATCAGAGTAGGGTAATGAGAAATAAAAACAAATCTTAAAAATATCTTCACCCCTACCCCTTCTTCTCTGGCTCAACTCCATTCCTGATTTTCTCTACCTCCTCCCCTCCAGCAGCATGGGGGATGCAGAATGGTGGTTGCTGACCAGTTCATCACACATGATGTCTTTACTCCTTCCTCCTCAGGGGAGGACCCCTCACACTCTTTCCTAGGTGAGGTCCCTCCCACAGGAAACAGTCCTTCACAAACTTCTCTAATGTGAGTCCTTCCCATGGGCTACAATTCTTCATGAACTTCTCTGCTGTGGGTCCCTTCCACAGGGTCACAAGTCCTACCAGCAAACCTGCTCCAGCATGGGGTCCTCTCTCCAGGAGTCTACAGGTCCTGCCAGGAGCCTGCTCCATCACAATCTTCCCATGAGGTCACAGACTCCTTCCAGCACCCACCTGCTCCATTGTGGGGTCCTCCATGGGATTCAGGTGGATATCTGTTGCACTGTTACCCTCCATGGGCTGTGGAGGAGGACAGCCTGCCTCACCATGATCTTTACCACAGGCTGCAGGGGAATCTCTGTTCTGGTGCCTGGAGCACCTCTTCCCCCTCCTTCTTCACTGACCTTGGTGTAGGCAGAGTTGTTTCTCTCACATATTCTCACTCCCCTCTCTCTCTGGCTGCTGTTGCACAGCAGGTTTTTTCCCCTTAAATATGTTAACACGGAGGCGCTACCATCATCACTGATGGACTTGGCCTTGACCAGCAGCAGGTTCATCTTGTAGCTGGATGGCGTTGGCTCTATCAGACATGGGGGAAGCTTCTGGCATCTTCTCAGAGAAGCCACTCATGTAGCCCCCATACCAAACCCAAGACAAGTTTCTTGGTTTTAGGAATGCTTTACAAAAAAAGCAAGGGAATATCCCTTCTTATGCCCTGTCTGGCTCTATAAGGGTCACAATGCTGAAATAAATGTTTCTTCAACGTGCCAGAGCTGAGTATTGTTTCATAGACATCATGTGTAGAGAAAGGAGACTTTCTACCTTCACTTTACACACACACATTTAATGGCTAGCTTCAGTGTGGACTTCTCCTCTGAAACAGATATCTTCAGGCAGCACAGAGCGGCCATGACATGAGCAAAACCACTTATCTACCACGTGTATTAACACTTTGAAATAAAAGCCATCTCATTCCTGAAGGGGAGAAGGAAGAAGTCAAGTTAGTGGGTCGATGCCAAAAACGCGGGTGTGATAACGTAGCGCATGACGATGGAAACACTTTCAGGCAGCCAGACTGCGTGGGTGGCCCAGGCAGGGAGATGGTGCCAGTATTTTAACAAGTGGCTCACACAAAAACGTTTCCCCTCAGCAGGTGATAAATTTACGCTTCAGGGATGTGATTTCTGCAGAAAGTAATGAGGGCCTCTGGAATCTGGTCTTTTATTTAATAAAAAAAAACAAACCAAAAACAAACCTTCTAACTAAGGAAGGGGACATCGCTGCTTGGCAAGAAAATGTACACTAAGACGCACTTGGCCAGAAATGCACTGAGTCATGCAGAGCAGTGTTCAGCCGGGGGAGAGGAGGGAGCTTAATGCCTTGCACAGGAGTCCCACAGCATCCTACTTCAGGAAGGGCTTTTGAAAATATCTAACACTGAGTAAAGTCTTAGTGAAGCCCTGATAAAAAGCCAATGTTAATAAGATGCGGGGCAAGGTGAAGTGGGACTGCAAGGTTTTCATACCTCTTCTCTCGCATCTGGTAGCAGAAGCATAATGACTGGCTCCCAAAGAGCCATCTTCTGAAGGAGCATTTAGCTACTTCATTAGATCTATAGCAGTTCTTTGTACACACTTCATGCAAAGTCTCTGCTGGGACTGAAACTAGATCTTTAGGTCCTTCAAGTCAGTCTCTATAAGTGGATCCTGATATTTGCATGGTCTGTCAATGCAATCACGAGAGATTCCCAGCCCTCCATTTCATAGGTTTTCCATTTACACATAGGAAATGGCACCTTTTATTTCTATCCTGTTTCTGAGCCATATTAATAAGTTCAACTGCTTTATGTATTACCAGTTTCAACATAGTTCTGCTTTTCAAATCACAACTGTTTTCATGTCAGCAAAAGAATTTCAAACCACAGGAAATTCTGGGGATGAAATACAAATATACAATTAGAAAGAGCTATCAGGAAGCAGAGTCAAACCTACAGTTGGAAAAAAAAATATATAAATGTCACTGCTTTCATACTGCATTTTTAATTTCATCATCCTTTAACCATGTAAATGAAGAACATTAATAATTCAGTCTGTAAAAGAATTTCTGTTAAGCCTTTGAAACATCCTTGAATAATTCACAAGTTCTGACATTGGATAACCTTTCTTATGCTGACCCATCTACTCTGGGTAAAACGCTGAAGGGAGGCTGAAGGGACTGATCCATTCACTTACAGCCCTCTCACATTACAGCTTATGAACAACAAAACCCTATAAATCAGAAGCTCACAAAAACAGATAAAGCAGCTTGTGTTCACCTGTTGTCTGTGCCAGCAATATGATGCGAAAGGACAAACAGGAGCATTTTGCTCATTCCTTATAAACACAGTGTTACAACTACAACACCCGATCTGTATGTAGGCCAAGAAAATCCACTCCTTCAACTTCCCTGGGTTTTATTCATGGGGTATGTGAAAAGTTTAAAAAACTCAGAAGGTATTAATCATAGAAAAGACATTTTTAAAGAAATCAGTGTTTATCAAACTGAAAGTGATCCTGAGAAATATATAAACACATATTTTCTTCTATAAAGCAGCACATACAATTTTTATGTTCCTTATATGTAACTTATTTTTGCCTCACACATATATCCAAAATTAAAGCCACTCTGTATCATAAAGATATTGAACTATATTTACCTTTCCTCTTCCACCACTTTTTCAGTTCTGATCATTCTTTTCATTTACAGACTATACAAATGCAAACTGTAACTTAGTGAATCTAAGAAACACTGACTTCTTAAGAATAAATATTTGAGATTTCTTGTAGTATTCCTGGCATAAAACATTCCAGCATAAGAATCAGCAGAGACCTTCCATTTCCCTGGCTGCAGAATAAAAGGCTCAGAAAAGTAAAAGGGAGGATCAAATGGGTCCGTAAGCCCAGCCAGTGGTTTCTAGGCGAGGAGACATTTTACTTGGGACATCTGTATTTAGAACTGTAACAGCCAGAATTCTGAGGTCAGCAAGAAGACTGAAATGCACTTTTTACAAATCCTTTCTTAGAAAGCAAGTTCTCTGTAAAGCAGAAAACAAGTATTCCCCTATTTAGACAAAAGGATTTCAGTATCAAGCCTATCCATTGTAGCAGCTTGAGCAGGCAATGAAAAGCACAAGGGACTATGTTACACAAGTCTTTGCTATGCTAATAAATACTTAACTCGCACCAAACATTTATACAGTACACTTCAATGGGACCAGAAAGGAAAGCAAGTGTTCCCTAGCAAAGGAGGAGTCCTTTGGTTCAGACCTTTGGGGTGTCTTTCCAGTGATGTTCTTCATACAAACCCTTGTGGGTATGGCAGCGCTTCAAACTACTAAGAGGTCTCTTTCACACAACACAGCCTATATATCTGCCAGACAGCCACTCTTAGCCAGCCTACACCCTTTCCTAGCATGATCATGAATTCCCACATTATGGAGACCCTGCTCCTTCTAGGCATTTCTACTTATGCTTCCCATATGCATTAATAGCTCAGCGGCTCTCCTGCAACTAAACCAAAAAATAACTCCCAAAGATTGTCATATAAGCCATGTACATTTGCAGGCCTTTCCACATAGAATTACAGAGGATATGCTGTTACACAATGGATATGGAAGTCAAACAACATATTCTATGTTCATCCATAATGCCTCCCTTTTATTGCTGCAAGACCACCTCCCGCCTCAGACCAGTGAGATAGACAAGTCATAGAGGTGATGATATGGAACCAGTTCTAGTTATTTTGTTATGACAGCCTTCTAGAGAAAGGAAAACAGTCGCTTCACTGCTTTCATCAGGAGTAAGTAGGTGAAAGACCCAATCCTGCAGCTGAGAAGATAATTTATGTTTCAGAAAATCCACTCCAAATTGTTGGAAATGCTCTAAGGATGCTCTGCTTCAATGAGCCTGATTGTCTTCCATTAAGTTAATTATCTTCCTTCCACAAAAAAGCAAGCAAGCATCCCTTGAGTTCCCAAAGGCAATCCTTTGAGAACAATGGCCATTTGAGAGAATTATGTGCTCACGGAATATATAGTAAAGATGGTAAATTTTCCCAGAAAGCCTGAAAAATACTTAGCAGTGACTGAAAGTCATTACTATTGTATAGCTATTAAACTGCTTCTAGATATCAGTATGCGAAAGTACCAACTAGTGAACATCTGAGCTCAAAAGGCACAGCCTGTGACTACAGATAATATACTACACATCTCTATGCAATACCAGAAAGAATTCATACACTGGATTTTTTGCCCTTCCATTAAAGCAAGAAGAGCAAAGTATGGCTTTAGGCTTAACCAGTTCCATCAAGCTCAGTGTCACTCCAGTGAGTGAGCACACTGCCTGTACTTTATGTCCTCATACCTTGTGGTCTCTACAGATTTTTTCACTTTAATTTGCCTTGCAAAAATGAACACCTGCCCACCGCAACCTTGCTTTTACTTCCCTGTGCCTATCATTAACCTAGAATTTGCATGTTGGAAAAAACAAGTTCAGGGGCTGAAATGAAAATAAAATCTCCCTTCAAGCAGCAAAAAGTTGCTTAAAAATGTTAATCTGCCTTATTTTTATGACGTGTTTAAAATTAAATGTTCCCATATGGGTACAACAGGGCAAACAATGTCCTTCCATTTAAATAGCCTGTTGACTTTAAAATCTGAAACTGGCTACAAATTTAAACCCTTTTTGCTTTTGTCCACCTGGAAAAAATTATCAAATTCTTAAGTGTGCATTGTAATAGGAGCAAACACAGAAGAGTGTGAATTCTTAGGTTTCAATATCTATTTTTAAATTGTTTTTCATATAAGCTTTTAATTTAGATTTAATAAGATTCTAATTGCATTTTTTTAAAAATACCAGTTGATTATTGAAGACATATTTCTGTAGGATTAACTTACATAGCTTAAACTTTTAAAATATTGTTTTAAATAATAATTTGGTATTTCATCATTTATGCTACCAAATCTATATATAGTTAGTGTAAAATAATTACACATTCATTGCAAGAAATAAACCTGTTGAGGGTTATCCATTTTATAAGAGACACACTTCTATGTAATTATTCAATGTCAAAAAGTGTCTTCAGAAATCTGTCAGTAATTAATGTATGACGAGTGCTCAGTTATATTGTAACATAAAGTGAAATTAAAGCCAATCAAAAGTTTTACCATATGCCATACAGCTCAGAAACGGGAAGAAAATACATTAGCATGCTAAATGAGTTGAGCTGTGCAGCTCCATTCTCAGGTTTGCTCCAGCTGCTTTCTGCCATCTCAGTGGTGCAAAAGAGCCAGAGACCCAGCAGCCTTTCTCTCCTGATGATTCTTCATCTGGGAATATACTGGACAATTCAAAGCAGCAGTAGTGGCTGTGTGCCACCTTCCCTTCTTCAGCTAGAGGGTGTAGTATTGATAGTGTGTTCCTCCCTTGCTGCCAGATATACCCTTTGGGCTCACAGGTCATCAAGAGTAATTTAGAATACTTTTACAGCAACCTAAAGATCTATAAAGTAATTTTTGCCTCACTAATCTGGCACTGCCTCCTATAGTGGATCTGAGCTTTTAAGCACAGGAAGGTCTTATTTAGCTGTAGTCTTAGGCTAACTGTAGGCTTTAGACCAGGATTGGAAATGCATTAAAGTCACCTGGAATCTGTCCCTCAACCTTGCTGAGAGCAGCACATGGCCTCAACGTGTTGCATGCTCCATTGAAACACGACTCTCCTGGCAGGCAAAAATCTCCTAGAATAGTTATTACCATTGGATGTTACAAGAAGGAATGTACTGACAAAGAGGTTAATGAGATGATCTATTTCTTCTTTGTCAACAATATTTTTTTAGATTCTTATAAATACCACTTCTCATTCCACTTACTATTATCATGATGCACACACACTCACAATGCACCCTCCCACGTATTATTTAGAGCATTCTCCTTCAGACTTTTAGGATAGGAAAAGCTTTCCTGCCTTGTTTTGCTCTGTTCAGGTTAAGTCATGTATTTTAATTTTTAATGTCACCTTGATGCGTAAAACCTGAGCTAAATCAGCCATCCAACAGCACAGCCCAACATTCAAGAGGAACTGAGCACTGGAAGAAACCATAAAGGTAGCCTCCTACTTGACAGTGCACTTCTTGAGAGTAAAACTGCCCCTAAAAGAAAAGCATTGCAGAACAGCAGAAGAATGACTTCTCCATGTAGATGACTCTTCCCTTAAGTGCTTTTAAAAACCTTACAGATGTCTTTGGTACCACCTTCCTTCAGTGTTAGCTCATAAGTTAAAAGTAAACTTTGACATCTGTGTTTGACTTAATAACATTTCATATCAAAAGTTAGACACTACAAAACTGGTGCTGTATATGACAAGTAAGCCAAATCCATGTTCCTCTGCACACCAGCAGCAAGAAACCCCACAAAATCAGGAAGACTTCAGGTGATCCACATAATCACAGGAAAAGTAACTGAGACCACACTGAACATGGAGCTGTGTTTCTCTGCCGTGAATCACTCTTCAAACAATTAAAACCGGTATACAAGTCAGAACACAACAAAGAATAGAAGCCGGAAGACCCTGATTTTGATGCTTCATCAAAGCCCTTGCTCCTTGTGCAATGTGGTGGCACTACCCTGCTGGGCTGCTGAAGGCAGCTATCAACTAGTGCAAACATACCACTGGCCCAGGCTGCACCAGCCCCGTGTGGTCTGGCAAGGACAACAGTCAATCGCAAACCAAAGGTTTATCTGAATCTGAGTTAGATGATTAAATTCATTGTTTTCTAGGCTTTTGAAAATCAGTGAAGGCTAAGCTAATCAGCCTGGTCTGTCTTTATATTTACTGAAGAGAAATGTATCAGATGGGGAGAAGATTAGTGTGCATATGGCCTCTCTGCTCAGTGGTGCAAGGGACTGAATGACAATGGGCATGGAAGAAGCTGAGGCACTCCACCTCTTTCATTTTCTCCTCAGTTTTCACTGGGCACGTGTGTCCTCAGGCATTCCAGCCCCTGAAAGCTAACATCAGAGTCTATGGGAATGACACCGTACCTGCAGGAGAGAAAGGATCAGGGACAGTAAACAAACCGAGTACATGTAACCCATGGGAACAGATCAGATACACCTGAGGGTGCTGAGGGACCTGGCTGATATCAGAGATTCTATGATTCTATTGCAAAAGAGCCATCATCTTTGAAAGGTCACTGCAGTTAGGGGAAGTTACTGATGATTGAAAAAAGATAAACATCACATCCATCTTTAGAAAGGTTAGGCAGGATGACTCAGGTCAATCAGCCTCACCTCAGCTCCTGGGCAGATTATGGAGGAAATGTTGCAGGAAGCCATTTCTGACCACATGAAAGGCAAGAAGCTGACAGGGATCTATCAAGGGCAAATCCTGCTTAACCAATCTGATTTGCTTCTATGACTAGATGACCACCTTCAAGGAAAAGAGAAGAGCAAAAGGTGTTGCACATTCATCACGATCTCAGCAAGGCTGATACTGTTTAACCATTACTACTTACTGGGCACACTCAGCCTCTTCATAGGTGATACCAAACTGAGGGAAGCAGTCAGTATGCAGGAGCACAGGCTGCTGTTCAGAGGGACCTGGACAGGCTGGAGAAATGGACAGGCTGGAGAAACGGACTGTCAGAAACTTCATCATGAGGGCTAAGCCAATAACAAGTCCTGTAGCTGTAAGGGAATATCTCCATGCAGCAATCTTTGAGCTGGGAACTGGACTAGATGAGCTCCAAAGTTTGTTGCACAATTCTGTGTTTCTGTTTTAGAAAAAGACAGACCAAAGTGCATTTGCTCCCTGGGGTGCCTGTTTCTTTCCATTGAATATATATGTGGAGACGAAACTGGCTATCTTAGACACAAACAACCCATTTTTCGATGATAAATTTACAGAAGAGAAATGTCACTTTTAGAACAGAAAACTTCAGTAAAATAGAGACACAGTAAGCTCAGTATTGCACAGTAAATGCTAACAGAGCATTAGCATTTAGTAAGATACATACTGCTAGGTATTATTATCCTTGAAAAAGTTCCTAGTTTATTAGAAGTAGATGATTTAACTCTTAAGTTTCTTTCCTATCACCTATATTTCACTTGAGATAGGAGAATTCAATGTTGGTATGGATTTACAAAAAAAAAACCAAAATTATATTTGAAAAATATAATAGATAATGATATATTTTATACATACACATACAATCCACAATATGCAAAACCGTCATCCCTAGTTGTGAGTTTAAAACAATATGAGTAGTATAAAATAATCTGTACAGTTCTGTCATCCCATCTTTAAAAAACAGGAATTCCATAACTAACACAACTGGTTCCTGAATTAAATAAGAAAGGATCATATTACATACAGGACATTTTAAGTAAGAAAATCTTGATTCTGTAGTTTTCTTTCCTCCTTTCACTCCCCAGAGTCTGATTTTGCTGATTTTTAGGTCTGTTGTACATCAGTATGCATATCCCCAAAGAATCCTGTGGTGAGGCTGACTGACTGGGAGGCAGCTATGGGAGACATTCAATCTGTGCGGTTTGAGCATGCTATTAAGATTTGTATTTTAGTTTACTTGGTAAATTGCACCTTTTTTTCCTAATTAAAATATACATTCCAGTTTGATTTGGGAAAGGAAGCAGAACTATTTTCTACCAATACTACAGTTTACATTTTAAGACTATATTGTGTTACAGTGGTGCCTATCACTTTCCATTGACAATAGAGAACTTCTCAAAGGACTTTACTAATTATTTAGGTGTTTTGACTAGGTGCTTAAAGCAAGGTAGGGTAAACCAAGCCCTGCAAGGTTACGTGGCAGTGTATTGTGATTTTGTGTGCTACAGAGATGTGAGATAGTGCCATTTGTTGTTGTTATTAAAAGGGACATCAAGGAGGATCCTGACACACACTCTTGACATATTTGATGGCCACACCCACTTGATAGGAGTAAATTCCAAAGAACTTCTTTTTCCTGTGGCACCCTTTTCTGAGGTATGAGACATTTCTTATATGTTGTCTGGGCATACAATATGGGTGAAAAATTTCCTGGCTCATCCACCCAGAGTATATTACAATTAGTTCACTAATGAGCAGCAAATGGCGGAAAGTATGGCATGTAACTATGTGAACACCTGATTTCAACAATAACCACACCTCAAAATTGAGAAATTGAGTACTTTTAAAAGTGTGTTTACTTACACATCAAATTAATCCAGTTTTGGATAAGAATGATCCATGTGTATGTCTGCATTGAAATTTCTTTAGATGTTAATACTTATATGAGAAATGGAATACTTCTGAGACTTTCGAAAGATGTTCTATATTTTGCTTTGAATATCCAATTTGGGCCACTTCCCAGACCACTAAATGCTTTCTAGAGCTGAGTAGCATTTTCTTCGTCATGTCTTCCTGCATTTCCTGACACGAGCTAGAATGTTGGATTGAAGTATCAATAAAACCACAAATCACTTGCAATGTACTTACAGACCCCCAATAATTAAGTATTTAAAACACAACTTGAAAAAAGAACTTTTTAGAGTATTTCCAGGGCAGTTTTCAGGCTTTGCATCTTGCCCTGCTATTTTTATTTGTTAGGGCAGTTTTGAATTGATAGTATTTTTCAAGTGAAGTTTAGTTACCTCAGAGGAAACTTTGGGTAGACATGCAAGGAACTGGGGTGAAATTTGTACCATGGTTCTGCATTTTTCAAACAAATTCTGTCTATATAGATCACAGACCTTCAGCTGGTGCAAATCAGCACAGCATTACTGCAATCATCTTTACCAGCAGCTGGGACTCTGGCATGCATAAAACTTTTCTTATTGAATTAATAGTACTTCTTGACAGCATCTCCCTGCCAGGCAGTCATTCTGAGAGCACTGATTATGGCTACTCAAATATTTTGTGACTAGAGGACTAGATTAATAATGACAGACCACACAGTAACTATATTTCTTTCATCATTTATGTCTTCTTTTTGTTGCAAGAAACAGGTGCACCCAGGTTCCAGTCCCATATTTTCTGAATGTTGCCATTAAAAATAGCAAAAAAGGCAACTCTTAATCCTTCTGAGAAGACTGAAAATCAAAATTATGCAGGTTGGCAAATAGGAAAAGCCTTCTAGTGGAACTGCTTTTTAAACACTGGAATGAATTTCCTGTAGAAATTACAGCTTCTTTGGTGAACATCCTTAATAACATGAAAGATAAGCTCATCCAGAGCAACAGTGCTATAGGCAACAATGGACTAGGTGATGTCTTAGATCCTTCCTGACTTATTTTTCTGATTCAGTAATACTACCAAATACTCTTCAGTGCATGTGAATACTGCATCTCCTTTCTACATGGCATGTCAAAATATTTGTTCCTTCTACATCTGTTCCTGACGTTGCAGTATCAAATTAAGTCCTTATTTACTTTTGGCTGTAATCACTAATTTACAATATTTCTCCTAAAATTTCCAAATACCATAAATTTATTAATTCAAGTTTTCAGTCCAAAATGTTGTTCTAATTTAATCAGAATGAAGGACAAGTTAAAAAGCACCGAATTATCAGATGTGAGACAGCAACCTAAACCAGAGTGCATGGCTAGCTGTGTCTATGTTCACAGATACTGTACTGGAGAGTGAATGACTCAGCCTCCCTTGGGAGGGGATTACAGGCAGGAATCTGCACAATTCTGGGTACTTCAATACCCAAAAGAAAGCAACAAAATGATGGGTATGTGGAGAAAAAAAAAAAAAAGCCATAAAAATGACTGAACAGCTGGAGGGTCTGATTTATGAGAACACATTAAAGACATGATGTTTGATTGTCTGCACAGTGTCCAACAGCCATATGTTAACCACTTCAAGTACCTGAAGAGTGTAAACACCAAGAAAGGAATCCAGGCTGGAACAAGAAGGTGCAACTAAAAATACAGAAAATGAATATACTCAGGGAAATTATTAACAATGAGCTTTGTTAAGTAGAGATATCTGTAAATATCTGTAAGATATCTGAAGTAAATATCTGAAGAAAAGCAGCAGGAGTCTTATTGCTCCTAGTAATTTTGAGAGCAAACTGGACAAATCAGTGAAAAAACAAATTAGGTATCTATCTGGGGCTGTCTGGCAAGAGAGCTTGCCAACTATTATTGTTTGATAATTTCTTACTTTATGATATTTATAAATCAAAATGCAAAAGACAAGTGATGACACCTTCAGCTGAATGAGCCATTTACATCACTTAACCTTACTTGTCTAAAAAGTTAAAGCAAACAATATACTACCCCTAGGCATACTATTCATAAACACTTCCTGAAGGTATTTTCTGTCAGATATTCGTAAAGTTATTAAAACCCCACTGTGCTGCACATTTAAAACAAACAAACACACCACTGCCCCAAATGGTTCCTAAAGAAATGTTTAGGAAGCAAAGTTGGAACTGCCAACAGAAAACCCCTATCTTCTGTTATGTCATTCTCATGTCGCTGCCTAATAAAAGTATTAATCACTGTGGTTGTAATCCAGAACTCAGGGATACTCATTTTCCTCTGCAGCTTCAGAAAACATCATTTTGTACTTCTCTTTTGCTGTTTACCCTCCCTGTTATAAAACCGAAAAGTTTGTTCCTTGTCAACAAGATGGAATTCCCATTTATTTGCAAAAGAGGAACTTGATATTCCCACTACTCTTGCACAAAGCCATATAATTATTTACTAATTCCCTCTTAGCCTTGCTTTGGTGTTTTAAAGATGGATTAGAAGGTGCAAAAGATAAAAACGTACTTAAGGTGGACTCTAGAGAAACCTCCCCTCAAAAAGCATATTCTATGCATACACCTGGTTTGGAAATAGTAAGACTCAAGCTCAGAAATATAAAGGACATTGGGGTGTTGATTTCGATGCTAGTCAATAAGCTACTCAACAGTGCAGGAAAGGAGATTGTATCAACAGCTGGTTCATTTAAGAAAAAGCCCAGGAGTAAACCAGTGCAGCTGGGAACCAGGGTCCACATTTAAAAGAGGGTACATAACAAATGAACTTTGTTGACATGCAGATACAGCCATGCTCACTGTACATGCTCACAGAGTCACCTAAGTAGACAACTAAATGCAAAATGCTTGTAAGAGTATCTAACATAGAAAGGGAAAACACTTTTCCCTAAATGCAGTTCTAGCACAGGGTGAGAATTACTGCCTCAATCCAGTTATCAAGATTACACCTCCCAGCATTCTCCATTCAAACCATTTCTAAAATGTAGTGGTCACTTTTCCAAATTTAATTATTTTTGCTTTTCACAGTATTCCTATTTTTTTTTCTTCCTTACTTGCCTGCTTGCTTTCTTTTCCATGTGATCCCTGAAGGAAGTAATCTAGAAAGTTTAAAAAAAAAAAAAAAAAGAAGGAAAGGGAAAAGGAAAAAGGAAAGGAAAAAGGAAAGGAAAAAGGAAAGGAAAAAAGAAAGGAAAAAGGAAAGGAAAAAGGAAAGGAAGAAAGAAAAAAAAATTAACTGAAAATATATTTATAAATCTCAGAAAAAGAAAAATAAACTTGGAAAGCTCTCATCATGATTCAACAAAGGTCTTTCAGTTTACTACAAATGGAAATACATATCCAATCGCCTGGTGAAAGTACTTGCAGCAATGCACCAAACTTCAGTGGAGTAATTAAGTCAGCAAAGGACCAATCGGGTGGAAATCCAGTACTGTATATAAGAATCTGTCCTGCTGAGCTGGCATCACCCCCATGACCTGCTGGCTGTGGCTATCTCCAAGATTTATGCCCATATCCTTAAAAGCAGTTAGTAAACTTAATATGAGTCAATGGAAATGAGGCACCTACACCATGGTTAGTCACCTAAATACCTTTTCAGAACAAGGTCTTATTCCAGTGAAGGACACTACAGGGCATTTTTTTTTCATGGGAATCAGGATTCAGTGCAATACCAGTGACAGAAATTGCAACATAAGGTCCCCAGCCCAGCAGTTTGATTTGGAAATGACCACATCTACAGCAGCAATCACTTTTCTGAGTAAATGTGCACATTGCCTCTTGGTTTGCAGGAAAACATTTACAAGAACCCTGAAATATGGAAAGATTTTTGCCATATCATGTGTTTTCATAATAGAAAGTTTGTCCACAAACAGAGTTCTCAGAAAAAAAAAAAGTGTGACTCAAGGAAAATGGTATCCAGGGCAGAACAGAAAGTGAGCTGACAGGCCTGTGAACCCAAAACAGCCCCCAAGAAGATCTGTCTGCCAGCAGAGCTAGCCGTGGCGTCAGCCAAAGAAGTCAGCCACAAATCCAGACACGGCTGCTGGAAAAACACATTCCAGGTCCTACACATCACTGCCAAGTCCACCCTATGATTATAGGCATGGACTTTGGAGAACCCAGAGGAAGAAGGTGAAAAGGAATAGGATCAACACTGCCTACACCGGGAAGAGGCAGTGCCAAAGCAACACTGAAATTACCAGTAAATCCCATTTTACTTTGTCCTTGCACTATTTTAACACAGAGTCAATCTATAGTCTTTGAAAGTTTAAAGGAGTTTTTGTCATTTTTGGCAGCAAACAGCTTTCTTAGTAAACATGATAATGGCCTTACATTACATGGCCAAATGATTCCAAAGCATTTTACAAATTTAAGCTGATATGTGGCCAATGTACACAGAGAACTCTTCATCCGCCACTGAGATGTGCTCAGCCTCTAGGACAACCTGTCATAAATGCTTAGCAAAGTAAAGAAGCTCTCTGAAGTATTTTAGGATAGGACATGATGAATGTTTTACACTACTGAATCCAAACAAGAAGGTGGAACATAATTATGTGAGGAGAAATTCAGTTTCACACAACACTTTTAACTCCTGCTCCTTCAGCTCTACACCTACTCTTAAACTCCTGCTACAGTGCCTTTCAGTGTTACAGTTGGAGGACAATCTTTGTTTTCCAAAACCTTATTTGGTACTGTCCTCAGCTACATGGTTGGACTATTCTTCCGACTAGTGCAAATAGTGATTATCTAACCAATGGTTACTCCTTTATGTAGGTTTCCCACCACAGTTTCCCAACCAAACTCAACTTCTACTGGGACAGCACTATATCAAAGCCAATAAAATTCTGAGTCAACTCTTGCATCTCTGCCCTTTCAGTTATATACTGCACAGTGATAATCTGCCATGTATGATGCTTTCTTTCATTAGCACTGCTGGGTTTTAACTCTCTCCTCCACAAAAAAAAAAAAGCATTTCACAAGGAGTGCAAAGTTTTTAGGCCTAGTAGCTACCTGTCCACAGTAGGATCATTACTCTTAGCCACAATTTGCTTCTTTTTCCTAATTCTACAATAAAAATACCATTTTGACTCTAATATATTTATTAAGCCATTTAGCTTTCCTTTCCATAGTCATGAGAACACCAAATTATTTAATCCTTTAAAAAAACTTTATATAGCTAAGCAGATTTGTGCAAATGTCTACAGAGATTGAGGGATTTTGAAGTGCAACAAACCATATAAGAAAGGTTTTCAGACACAAAGCCATTCCAAATTCATGCAAAGCTGACTGTGACTGCACTTCTAAAAGCTTCAGCAGAATCCCAGATATTTTGAACAACAAATAAAACCAAGCACACTTTTAAACTTCACCTCCAAGACAGGTATAGACACATATTTCTCTTCAAGAGATGCTAGGAAAAAAAAAAACAACAAAAAAATCCAAACAAAACCAAAAACCAGCTTTTAAATTCCTGTTGCTTTGGACTCTGTCTTTTTCCTATCTCCCTAACTATTTTCTCTGGTAACAGGGTTGGTTTTTACAGCTGTCATTCATGCTGCACACAATTCTGGTGAATTCAGGTACACCACAGATTCATCTAACAATAATCATCATAAAAATGTCAAGCTCTGATTCTTTTATTTCAAGCTGTTGAAAACAAGAGTATCTTCTAAACATAATATGGTATTCACATGTGAATAACAGATATTAACTGCCAGTCTGACTCTGACACATTCATCATAATACTCAGCAGACGGTCCCATCCATTTCAGTGCACTGGAATGTGTCACATGGTACTACATCGTGCATCCAAGAACAGACACAGGCTTTTTTTTTTTTTTTAGTTGATGAACTATCACTTCACAAGGACCAGGTAGGAAATCTACTATGCTCTAGCACAAGTGATAAAAGCATGACAAAATTGACTATATTTGCCCTAGGAAATGTCTATAAATCAGCTACATGCTAGCCTTGAGAAACTGCTTTGAAAATCTCACACACCTTAGGAGACGATATAAAACTGTTTACTATACCTTTTAACTATGTCATTACACATCTAGTAAAAGCAAGCAAATGTAATAGAGTTGAGCCTGTCAAACTCAAGCTGGGCTGAATTTCAGTGCTCTTATTTTCCTTACAAAACTTCTCACATTTGAAAAGAGAGGAGGATGTGCTAGAACTGGATCGCACAGTCTGACTTCCCAAGTCTTTAAATCACACACAGTCACTCCTGTGCTGGGCGCAGCTGGTTGACCTTGGCTAAGGCATCTGCGCCTGGCTCTGGTGAGTCCACCACACAGATCTAGTGCCAGCAGTCTGGTTTGATTTGAAGATGTCCAGAGATGGAGACACTAACATCCCCCACAGTGGTATTTTCCAAAGGCTAACCTTCTCTCCATTAAAAACTCATATCTTATTTCCAATGTGACTTTGTCTGGCTTCAGTTTCAGGCCGTTGGTTTTCATTATTCCTTGGACAAATAAACCTGTTCATAATCATATACATAGATATACAGCCCTGACAGTCCTATGCTGTCTTCTCTGCAAAGGCAGACCAGCTCATTTGTTAGAATGGGGAAAGTCTGGCTAGAGAAGAGATTGCAATACCAAAAAAAAATATTTATTTTTTTTTTTTAAAGAGACAAGAGCATCCACAAAAGACATGCAGTGCTTCAAGACTGCAGTCTTGAACTTCTCACCACCAGTGGTGAGAAGTTTCACCTTGCTGGAGAGTTGCCTCCACAGAAACCCTACCCACAGCAGCTAGTGGTGAAAATACTTTCCCTGCTCCCATTTTTCTTGATAGCAGAATCCAAGTTTATTCCTCTGTTTGCCACATTTCAAAGAGAAACATGTAATGCCAATCTCTCTCAGTGCTTCTTTGACTGCTGCTCTCAGCTGAGGTGGCTGCAGAAAATCACACCAGCATTTTAATGAGGAATTCAGAGAAGTTAAAAGACCTTTCCATTGGTGTTTAAATCTCACACAAACAGCAGGCTGCAGCTGTAGCCTTTGCCACCTATGGATAAATGTATTATTTTAGAACATGGCCAAGACCTCCTTGTAGGAGGTCCTGCAGGAGTGGAGCCAAGAAGTGATTATGAAAGTCAGGCTAAAGAACATTTGACACTGTTTTCTGCCTACGCTTAACAAGCACCTCGTAGTTTGGGCTGCAGTTTGCACGATTTTGGCTTTTAGAAAATATGAAACACCTTAGTAGATGGATTTTACGTCTAGGAGATTTCATCAGAGGCACTGAACCCACCCGATTTTATTACTTGTACTTCCAAAAAGTTGGGAAAGGCTTCAAAGTTGCATCTGAAGAATTCATGAACTTATCCTAAAAAAATACCTGGAGCTCTGGCATCCATGCACTGTTTTTAAACATAAACACAGACAAAAAAACTACTCTTCAAATAAATCTTACCAGACTTATTTTCTTAAACAAAAAAATAAATTAATTTTATTATCTTGTATTTCATTTATTTTGAATAAACAAACCTCTATTTACTACCTCTTGAGATAACATTCAGTATGTCAGACACAGCCCTAGTTTGCTTTGTGATTCAGTCACTGGGATGGAAGAACAAACTGGCAACTGACAATATTTGAGTCAAATAAAAGCAAAGAGCAGAAGCTGCTGACTGGGCAGAGCTACAAAGGTGAAGAGAAGGTCAGCTTCCATTTCAGGAGAGAAGCTGGGACCACTGTTAAGAACACACTTCATTCTGAGGACTGGGGATTGATTGCTTCCCTCTCCATCTCTTTTCTTATGGTTTTAACAAGACACTCAGGGCTTGATCCACAAAGGGACTTGGGCAACTGATGACAAGCATCACAATGGTTACCTTATACACTGCATGGCCATTAGTCTCAAATGCACAGCACTGAACAGCCACTGGTGCTCTTTACACTGTGCACAGGGCTACCAGGTAGGTGAAGATTAGTTTGATAACTGGGACCATACCAGGAAGCCAACAGAAAATGATACAGAGAAGTGTCTTGTACCCTGTCCATTTGGGATTTTAATTTTGGATAAAATAGTGTAAAAAACCCTAAAATAATTGATTAGACCCCAGCTCTGGTCTCCTCCAAGTAACGTTCACTTATTTGGATACAAAGCCATCTGTCAAGGTCCATGAAACCTGCAATTATTTCTACACAGTAGCCCATCTTCAAAAAGAAGATTGGTATAATGGTTTCATCCCCAACAGCAACCAAGCACCACTCAGCCACTCGTTCACTCCATCCTAGTGGGACGGGGGAGAGAATCAAAAGGGTAAAAGTGAGAAGACTCATGGGTTGAGAGAAACACAGTTCAATAGGTAAAGCAAAAGCCATGTGCACACAAGCAAAGCAAAACAAGGAATCATCCACCACTTCCCATCGTCAGGCAGGTGCTCAGCCATGTCCAGCAATGTGGGGCTCCATCACACATAATGGTTACTAGGGAAGACAAATGCCATGCCTCCAAACATCCTCCCCTGCCTCCTTCTTCTTCCCCCGGTTTTATATACTGAGCATGACATCATACGTTATGCATGGCAGTTTGGCCTTGGCTGGATGCCAGGTGCTCACCAAGCCACTCTATCACTGCCCCCCTCCTTCTCTCAGCTAGGTCAAGGGGAAGAAAATAAGATGAAACTCATAGGTTAGGACAAAAGCAGTTTAATGAAAAGCAAAGCAAGGCCACATGCATGGGAACAAAACAAAAAAATATTTATTCTCTACTTGCCATCAGCAGATGATGTCTGGCCCCTTTTCAGGAAGTAGGGCTCCAAATGCATAGAAGTTGCTTCAGAGGACAAGTGGATTTCCCCACCCCCCTCCCCCTTTTCCTTTTTCTCACTTTTACTGTTAATCTGATGTCATATGGTATGGAATATCCCTCTGGTCAGTTTGGGTCATCTGTCCTGGTTGTGTCCCCTCCCAAGATCTTGCCCACCCCATCCCACTGAGGGGAGACTGTTGGAAAACCAGCCTTGGTGCTGTGGGAGCCCTGCCCAGCAGAAGCCACAACACAGGGGTGTTGTCAGCACCTTTCCAGTTGTCAATGCAAAGCACAGCACTGGCAGGGCTGCTATGGGGAAAATTAGCTTCAGCTCAGTCAGACCCAATACAGTACGGAATAACCCTTTGGTCAGTTGGGGTCAGCTGTCCCAGATGTGTCCCCTCCCAGTTTCTTGTGCACCCCCAGCCTCCTCTCTGGTGGGGTGGTGTGAGAAGCAGAAAAGGCCTTGGCTCTGTGTAAGTGCTGCTCAGTAGTAACAAAAACATCCCTGTATTATCAACACTGTTTTCAGCACAAATACAAAACACAGCCACATACCAGCTACTATGAAGAAAATCATCTCTGTCCCAGCCAAACTCGGCACAACTGGAAACTGCCCTTTATTACCATAAGATGATGAATACTCTTCAGTATTCTTCAGAGGAAAGAACTGCCTTAGGTTTCTCATTACCTAGCAGTGAATAATACCATATTTGTGAAGTGCTGCTGACTGCTGTTTTTTTTGTCCTGACCTCACTAGTACTGATTTGTGACGGTTGTAGCTTGGACACACTTCTTGGGCTGGCTGACTCCAGGGTGTTCATCAGAGGAGCACCAACGAGTCTGATTTTCAAGTGATAGAGGTGATGTACCCTGACAAAAATAAAAAGTAGGAATGGCAGAGAAACTAGTGGTTTCACTTGCAAATTTTGACCACTGTACTGTATGAGCTGTGCTGATATGTCGGTCTTATTGGCTGCTTTTAGATGTATTATAGAATCATAGAATAGTAGGGGTTGGAATAGACTGATGGAGATCATAAAGTCCAACTCCCCTGCCCAAGCAGGATCACCTAGGTCAGGCCACACAGGAGCATATCCAGGGCAGTTTTGAAAGTTTCTAGAGAAGACTCCACCACCTCCCTGGGCAGCATATTCCAGGGCTCAACCTCACACCCTCATAGGAAAGAAGTTTTTCCTGATGCTGAGGTGGAACTTCCTGTGTTCCAATTTGTAACAAAAAGAGACTGACCCCTTCTATTTGACACCCACCCTTCAGATATTTGTAAGCATTAATAAGATCCCCTCTCAGTCTTCTCCACACTAAACAGCCCCAGGTCTCTCAGTCTTTCCTGATAAGAGAGACATTCCAGTCCCTTCATCATCCTTGTAGCTCTCCATTGGACTCCCTCTAGTATTTCCCTGTCCCTCTTGAACTGAGGAGACCAGAACTGGACACAATACTCCAGATGTGGTTTCACTAGGACAGAGTAGATGGGGAGGAGAACCTCCCTCAACCTGATGGACACTCTTCTTTATGCACCCCAGGACACCATTGGCCTTCTTGGCCACAAGGGCACACTTCTGTCCCATGGATAACTTATTGTTATTATCCTTATTGTCCTTCTTCAAGGAACTGCTTTCCAGAAGGCCTACACCTAACCTGTACTGGTGCATGGGGTTATTCCTCCCCAGGTGTAGGACTCTACACTTGTAGTTGCTCACCAAGGTGTGTTTTCTGCAGCATTCCCTGTTGCTTACGACTTCAGCCCAGAGGGACTACATGTGACCCTGCATCAGACGAGTAGGGAACATCCTGCCTTGACATTCCAGAAAAGAGGCATTCATCCACAGGAGGAGATCAAGAGAATCATGGGGGAAAGGAACAAAAGAGGTGTAGCAACCAGAGGAAGGCAACAGAAAATAGGAAGAAGGTGAAAAATCAGTATATGTGACAGATGGATTGTAAACAAGCTTCCATACAAGCCAAAAGTCACAAATGAGAAAAGAAGAAATAAGAAGCCCTCTCTGAGACCATTAAGGAAGGGGAAGTCTGGACAAGCAATCTAATGTATGAGAGGTATGGATGGAGTTGTGAAGGCCTTCAGCATTTAACTGGGAATGGAGCAGCTTGACTCTATCCAAGAAGGAGCTCTGAGGCTAAAACTGGAGGACAATATATACCATGGAGTCTTGTAGTAGGATTACTAGCCCTCCTTTAAGTGGTTTGGGACTGGCAGCAGGTATTTAGCGACTCAAACACTTCAAGGACATGCACAAGTCGCAAGACTGCTGGAAAGCCAGCTACTAAGGAGAACTCCAGACTGAGAAAAGTCAGTGAGCCAGATGATGATGTGAGGAAAGAGTTCAAACTCACCCATATATAAATAAAACAGTAACATGACATTTTGTTAAGGCAGTTAGCTCTCCAGCATTGCAACACTCCTTGTCCTCTGGTAACTGGCATCAGATATTATGTCTAATTCAAGAAATTAAGGCAGTGAACAAATGCAACTGGCATAGCTATGTTTCTAAAAAATATGGATTGCTAAACTAAGAGTGCAGCTTTGCAGCAAAAGTCACTATGTACTCAACATGGAAAATGAATTACTGTAAAACTAACTGCAAGAACCAGGTAGTGATTCCCACCAGCACACTGCAAAGCCTGAGGTTTTCAGGGCCTGTTTTAGTCTTTGTGTGCTTGGTTCTGACCATGTTGTTTCAAATTTAGCTCAGGAACAGGTTAGCTTCAGGCTGTTTTAAATCATCATTCTAAAATTCAAATACAAGATTCGGCAATTTGTGCTCAAGTTGATCAGGCTTTCACCCTTCCACTCTGCTTGTCTTGGATGTATTACTGAACATATTACAGCAGAAAATAAACCAAAACGACTGTTGGGCTGTGGCAGTGAAATGAAAAGCAACTGAGCATGTATTCCAAAGCAAGGTAAATAACATATTGAGCAAGTTAGGTGAAGTATGCCCGATGATTTTCAGTTGGGGTGTTAAGACTGTTACTTATTACACTGTTCACAACTAGTTGCCAGCTTACCTCATTGTCTCTTCTTTATTTACTTTTCCATTTGATGTGGAATATCAGGGTATGTAGCAGTTTCAAGTATGGAGAGGGGAATGAAAGTGTTGTTATCTTAAAATGTTCTTTTTCTGTGCATGTACATAATGCCTAAGCCATGACTGTAATGGAAATTATGGTTACAATATTTTCTAAAGGAAAAGGTCAGCCTAAGTAAGAAAGGAGGATGATCTCATATTTCTGACAGTTCAGATACAAGCAAATCTTTGCACCAATAAGTTATGTCATCTGTTAAATTTAAATAAGCAGAATGCCTCTGTACAGTTTGCACTGTTATGACAAGGTTGTACAGAACAAGGGTAAATACACCACATGAAACAGCTAGATGTACATGGTTACTTGTATCTATTCTTATCTTTAAATAAATCAACTGAGCATTAAAACTGGCATGGTATTCTGTTCTCTCTTAAGAGACCTAAGCTGTGCCACATTAAACAACATAGTAAGCATAAATTCATATTTGGCCAGAATTACACTGAAAGTTATAGCTTAGTGTCTTACTCATTGAGATACTGTCCATCCTGACCTTGGCTATAGCTTCATATTTTACACACCATTACTGTCATAGTAACCGACAGAGCCAACAATAATTTGCTCATACAATTTACAATACATTGTCTTCCAGCCACACTGAGGGGTCTTTAACCATCAGCAGATGTGTTGCTTGTATTAGCTACATCTGAACAAAGCAGAATCTATTCAGTCCTGAAGTCCCTATTGCTGCTTGGCTGTGCCTTGAGCTTAGTGAATAGCTAATTTGGTGTTCAGACCACTCTAACTAATGACAGCATGGCTGAGGAATTTCAGAAGTTTTAGTCCCCAACCTGCTGCCTAAACTTCACACATTTCTCCTGTTCCTGGCATCTGAGCTTTAGGAGTCCACTCTTAGAGAGGTTAATCTGCAACTAATACTGTAGCTGCTCTGTGATGTTCAGTTGTTTAAATTGTTTTGGTGTGAATACCATCCAAAGCTTCACCAAAGCTTTCACCACAATCCTCCAAACATTAAAGGTCACTTTTTAAATGCTTAACATTTGTGCTTCATTATTGAGTTACAAAATCTTGTACAAACTATATATTCATGTTAACATTCCTAAAAAGAAACTAATGTAAAGAAGATAAAACACCATTACTGTTGTCTCATGTGAAAGACAGAAGGGCTGTGGTGGTCATTGACTTGTAGGTATGGACCTACCCCTGGAGGCAAAGGCATTAAAGAAATAGGAAACTGGACAGAAAAAGAGGCAAGTCCCTAGTTCCAGGTTTAACTTCCTGATATAGCAATACAAATGTATCCAGCAAAGTGCAATAAAGAACACAGATATTCTCACATTTTTTCTGTGTATAAAGTCATCGTGACCTGGTGAAAACTTGGCTAGGATTAATAACTTACTTAAACCAGTTGTCCATGAACTCAAATTTATCTGGGCTCTCCAGCTTCAGAGATCAGTAGGCTGAGAGCTACAACTGCTAATTTTAACAGCTGAAGTAGGAAAAGAATTGCCTTCCCAGAAAGCTCCCCAACCAAATTTTGCTTTGTATTAAAAGAATATGAAGGAAAAAAGAAATAGCTCAGAATGCTGCCATATATTTTACCTTTTTTTTTTTTACTATTTTACTTTTCAGATTAAGAACTAGAGGACAAGGAACAAGACAAGTCTCAAACAGATGGAGTTGTTTTAGGCAGCCTGTATTTTCCCCTGCCCACTTGTTCCTTCTTCTATCAGTAGTTCTGTGCACATTTTACCCAGTGTACAGCCTTGTCTTTTTAATACCTTGATCCTTTCATTTATTTCCCTTCCTAGTATCCATAAGATCCCTCCCTGACATCTGGATGTTAAACATATCATGGTGGCACACTGTAGAACATAGTGTTTATAAAGCTTGTTGTTTATTTTGATGTTGTAACCCCCCACAGCCCAAAGATTTTACTCTTAAACCTGACATAGCCAGCCTGCAAGGGAAACGTACAACTGTAGAGGAGTGCTCTTGTGCTCACTAGAAAATGAGAATTTAGGTTCAGAATTTCCTCTTCTTCTTCTTACTGCTTCTACAGGAGATGTTATTTCTCTAAGCTGATCCCCAGCTGCTTTATTGGCCTCTTGAGTCCCTTGCCAGATAATACATAATCCCAAACAGCCTAAAGTTTGCTGAAAGTTCCACCAAGGGTCTGGATGCAGGAAAACTGCATCCCAGAAAAAGGCAGCTTTATACTTCCTCCCCTGGGTGTCCTTTTCGCTCCTTGGACATAGTAGAGCATCCGGACTTCATATTTCATTTCTTGCTCTCTGCTTCCCTTTCTGCAGTTCTGATGCATCAAACCTCCAGCCTCCTTGTAAAATCCAGGTGAATTTGCTGTGAAATTAGATGTTGGTCTAACTGGATGTTTAATCCTTCTGCTGCTTCTTTGAAGGATCACAATGCCTGAACTGTCAAGCATTGGCAATGCTTCTGTGGGCCTTTTGTTCTTATATAATAATATCCCTCTTAGTTGTGATGATTATGAAATGAAGGCCCTTATCCCTCTTCCTAAGCTGGTTTTGCTTAGCTGCAACGTGTCTCCAAATTTTCTGAACTTCAGGGTAATTGTCATCAAAATAGATAATTTTCTTCTTATACAGCTCTTCATTGTTCTTCCCAGCTGCCTGTAAAAATTATTGCTGAGTTTGATAATTCTGGAAATAGAAAACTACACACATTAGCTGGATCTGGGGGGGATTTTTGTGCTTCTACCCTATAAGGTCTTTATATAATACTATCAAAATGCAAGGATTGTGTAAGTGACAGAGGCAACATTCCCACATTTTTGTTATTTTCTGTGTTTTTAGGAATGCCATAAATCCTGTCATTGCTTCTCCTTTGAGCGTTTTCTAAATCACCACATTTTGCTCTTTGGAGCCTGTTCTGTTTTACCAGGAAAAATGAGATGTGTGTTCCCTGCAAAAGGTTAATCGATAAAATCTTTACAATCTCTTCTCATCTGGCCAGCCTCACTTTAATTTCAGTAACAGTGCTAGTCAACTCAGAGAGGCAGTTTAATCTTTCTAATGCCTTCTATTCATTTCCCCATTCTTGTACTCTTTGTTGCTGACCCTTTTGAATGTACTATCAAAGTTTCTGATAGCCAGTGGTTTCCACAAAGCCCAAGATCTTCAAGTCATGTTATCTGGTGAAAATCTCAGTTTTTAAGAGTATCTGTTATTCTTCAAAGATGTGGAAAAAAATTTGAAAATACGTCATCAGGTACAGTAAAGACTGAAGAAAACAGGATACAAATACCTCCAAATATGTACTGTGTCTAAAAAACTTGCTTTTTAATCCTGTGATTTCTGGGGCCTGATTCATCATTTTGGAATGCCAGAGACTGGCAGTACTATGTTACCAGAAGTATAACAAATTTTCTTTCTGTCCAGCTGAATACCTCAGGAGAGCTCTGGACAAGAGTCATCCTGCATCTCACTGCTTGAGCTAATCACTTTCGACAACAGTGCTTGCTTAATATCACACTTTATTTCCTCTTTGTTTCTGATAGAAAGGACTCTTACACAGTCTTGCCAGTCCTTTCCCATTTATTTTCAGCATCTAAGTGTCAAAGTGGATAAAGTGAGGCAGGCAACCTTTATTTTAAAAACATATTTTGCAAGACCACAGTCATATTTGCACATGCATCTCCCTTCAGCATCCCTGCTGGATTAAGGAGCCCCTACCAGTCATCCTCTCTTGCATACCCCATCCTGTAATGACAGTACCCTCTGCATGTACTTGTACAGAAACACATCAGGAAACTGGATGATCTGACAGAAGGACAGTTAGGTGTCTGTTTCTGCCAACCTATCTGGTGCTTGTGCCAAATATCTCACCGTAGCCTGAGATGTGATGAAGCTGAATGTTTCAGAGAACACTGAGGAAGACTAACAACATTACCCTTAAAGTTAAAACAGTTAATTAAATGTTATTTTTAATTTTCTGATTCTGAGAAAAGTCATTTATGCAGGGTAAGCTTTATAACTGTAATAGAATTATATTTTTAATTAGCACTTTCACTGTACCTTAGTTTTTCAGACCTATCTGCCCCATTGTAGGGAAGAGGAATTGGTAGGGTCAACAGAACAACAGCAAGGTACCAGGGTTGTTTTCATTTGTAATATTACCATACTAAAAAAGCCTATACTTTTTTTCAATCCTGTCAGTGTAACATTTGAGAACCTGGGATTTTATAGTCATAGCATACTAGTCTTTAACTGAGAATAAAAATAAGATTAAAATATGGATATCAAAAACAAGGAAACAAGAGCACTGGAAAATGATTAATCAAACATAATTCAAAGTGAATCTTGTCATGGCCTAAATATTACTGCATAGTCAGCAAACTGAAGTGTGCTACAGTGTTTTCAACTGAAAATTCCTCTAGACAGACAATGAAGCTTAGAAAGTTGTGTTGTTAAACACTGAAAACAGTGCAATCCAGAAAGCATAAAAAGGCCCTTTTCATAAGTCTGTAAATAATATTTTGAAATACATCCTGAGGATGTATTGAAGATATACAAGGTAGGTTAGGCAGGTTTATCATGAAGAAACTTGGGTAAGTCTACAATTCTGGGTAACATGAAGAAAGGTTCAATTACATACAGCATCTTCCACTACAAAGGGCTAGGGGCCCTCAAACAGAGCTAGTAAGAGCTACATCCAAAACAAACAGAAGGAGGTGGCAGCAGCCTGTAAACTTGTGCAGCTCCTTGACAAGGGGTGTTGCAGATAAGGCACACATACATCATCATAAGAGAAGGTACAACACATACATGCTTACTGGACAAATCCACTGAGGATTACCAAATAGACAATTGCAATGACTTCAGGAAATCTCCCAGACTGACAGGACTGTTGGAACTGGGAGGGTACAGAGGGTGTTGGGGCAGTACCAATACATGCTTGTTCTGTTCCGGCTCATGCCTGGCATCTGCTTACAGCCACTGCTGCAGCCAGGATAATGGTAAAAGTGGCCCCTGCTCTGAACTGCTAAGGCAAATCTAATGGTTTTATGACTTGAACATAGTTATTAGGCATATGTATCAACCTGCTGGACCATTGTGTAATCCAATGCAGTGATTTTGCCAAGTGACTACTAATTGAATACACTATCCAACAAATTTTAGGTCCTGCAGCATCACATGCTTAAATTTTTATTCAGAGAAATTGCTATCATTCCAATAGTCATAGATTCAATCTTTAAAAATATTTTTTTCAAAATATTCCTTTTATAGATTTTTTTTTACTTAAAAAAAACCCTCAAAGTGAAGGTCCTTCTTTAAGTAAATAACAAATTTTAAAGAGATTGGGAGTATCACGTGTTTTAAAAATTACCAGCTTGGTGTGTTAAATAACAAACACATAATACAAGAATAGAACTTTTTCTGTTCTCAGTTCTCTGAAAGTAATGTAAAAAATGTTTTTAAACAGCTGGATTAAAATACTGCGTATTAGTTATTATGCTGCTAGCAGCTGCATTATCATCTCCAAGCTTAGCTTTTCCAAATGATTAGGGCTATATATTAAAACCTCCTGCTGTGTTTACTTTTCTATCTAATATCTTTAATTGGCGCTCTGAATAGAAGTGCTTTAGGTTCCAACTCAAATAACAGTAGGTCTTAAAGTGTAGCCATAAGCACTTTAATCATGTGCTGTATGGAACAAGTTCTAAATATTAAGGAGAATATGAGCTCTACTGGCTAAATAAAAGGTTGTGATCCAGGCAATACTTCTTTGCAAACTCAAACTAAATCTCACTGTCTGTGTGACCTCGAGCAAGCTACTTGATAGTTTTGTGTCTTGTCAAGACAATTATTAAAAATTGGACCTCTCTGACTAACAGATGTTACTGTACATCAGCATAGAGAATACTAGAGTAAATGCATTACTGAAAGCATTCATGATTTTAAAATGATGTGGAACCAAATTTCTTTCATTCCCTGCCATTTGCATCAACATAATTCTTACTGCACTCACTGGAAAAGCCATTTAAACCATGAGATCACTTGTTTTCCAACAAATTAAGTCTCAATACTTGCCAATCATTCTGCTTCAGAGGTCAAGGAAGATAAAGTCCTTCTCTTCCTCGCATAGATCCTTAAGATCATTAGAATTACATCTATTTGCAAGAAGTGCTCACAAACCTAACAAGTTCCAAATGTTTCCTTTTCTTAAATGCATGTTTGTTTCAAATCACATGTTTTAAATCTATGTAAACTGCCCATTTGTTATTTATCTCGAGTGTATGCTGTCCAAGAGATACCGTAACTAATACAAGTTAAGCAAAAATTTTTGATTGCCCTATTGATACAGATTGCCGTGCAAGAGGAAAAAACACCAACTTTTCATGAGCAGGTTATGAAAGTCATAGCACCAGTAAGCAAATTACTAATTATAGAGAGTATCACTATTAAAGCTTGTTACTTAAAATAGCCCTAGCCATAATTAAGTACACCATGGTAATAGGTTTGATTACTTACCTAAACAGTATAGGTTCATTACATGGCATCGCAAGGTGATCATTCAAAGGTGAAATGCTTATTCAAAGCTCACCTTGAATTCTAGCTACTAGTGAAGGGAGCAAGGGAAATGCTTCTGAGGGTAGGACATCCCACCCTAGACCAGCTGTTTAAAATGAGCAAGAAGAAACATGTCATTGCCTGTCTCAGTGATAGAGCCAGTCTAGACTAAACTCCGAACTGAGTTTCCAGGCTGAACACCTACATTCAGATGAGATAAATCCCAGACAAAAGCAGGACAATATTTTCAGTGAGGCCAGGCAAAGAATGTGAAAATGAACCAAAACCAACAAGTCTATCTGATAGTTAAATACTTCTAGGTCTCTACTTCTTTTAAGTGCATTGTTTAGTCATTCTCGCTTGTACGAAAGGGCTTTGGAGCATTTTAAAACTGTATTTTTTCAAATATATATATTAAAATGAACATACTTTCTATAATTGTGACATCATAAAAGAATATGGAGAAAGATTATGCTTCAACATGTGTCCAACAGTTTTATTGTAAAACAGACAGTGTTGAAAGAGACAATATGCAAAACAGGGTAGAAAAAAAATTAAACTTGCAACTCAGGAGAAGCACTATTCCAAAATCAGTGTGACCTCTGTTAGATGTAGAGTATTACTATTTAGGTTATTGACAAAGAAACACCATTATAGGTTATAGATTTAAGATGGCCCCATGAAACTTGCACTCCCAGAAGACAGCATTATAGATTCTGGGAATTATTTTATTTTCATAGCATTGACAAGTTTTTTTCCTCAGGCAGTTAACATATAAGTGTTTAAACAGGGGTTGGGATTGAAGAGCTTGAAGAGGATATTTTACTCTCCTCATGGAATGGTTAATATCAAAATGTTCAATAAAAATTATGACTTGTGAACCTGTGTCTTCCTAAGGATATATGCTACAGGTTGTTTTAACAATTAGAGTATGAAAGATGAGTCCAGTTAAATGGGGATAAACCAGAGTCTTTCTGGTGTCTCCAACTGATTCCAGAAGGTCATCCAACATAGCAATAATATCTTTATTTGCTTGCTAAAGATATGGCATCTTGTCATATCACAGCAATAAACTATTACATATCAAATGTCATCTGAAGAGATTTTGGGGAGGAAACAAGAGATCCTCATGACATGTAAGCTGTCAAGGTTTTAGAGCCATCCATTCTTCCAGTGAATTAAAGGGGACTGGAACTAGCTGCAGAACTGGGAAGGAAAGATAAAAGAGTAATTATAAAACATTTTTGAGCAACATTGTTGGAATTATGCTTCCAGTCTGAGTCTGATGTGAACTCTAATGAGGTATCCCAAAGAAAGTGGGAAATCATTTCTTTTCCACTCTTACTGAAATCACTTCAGCAATTTTGCACTTGCCACTTGTTGCAATGTCCCGAGTTTCTCTCTGCTCTTATCTGATTCTTAGAGACATTAAAAACCTAGCAATGCCAAGGACTTGAAAGATGTCTTCAGAAGATAGATTCTGGTGCATAACTGTCAAGGTTGTCTGGTCACTCACCCATTTCTATGCAGCAAATGAAATACTGACATATAAAGATATTAATGTAAGAAGCATTTCTCCATTTTTAGGTTTAAAGAACCTCACAATCAAACCCTGCTGTGTGTCAGTATCACACAGGCAGCTGTCATTACAAGCAGCTCTGTCCAGCTTTATTACTATGATCAGAGCTTCATATGAAACCTGAAGCCATTTGCCATACCTCTCAAGAGAAGAGAAAAAAAAAAAAAACACAAAAAAAGTACCCAAAAAGCTGCCTTAGGTTTCCCAGAGAGTAGAGTAATGCTATTGAGTAGGTTTCTAATTAATCTCATGTTCAATTAATTAGTTGCAATTTTGATGCAAAACAAGTCTTCAGACTGTAACAGTAACATTGCTGACTAGAGGAAAAGTTGTTGGGGGTGTGTTTATTTTAAAGACAATAGGAGTAGAAAACTGGAGTGTTCCTAGGGAGTGCCATAACCTCGCTGTACATGGATCTATAAAATACCATTCTTTCCTGTACAGAAAATTATGCAACTTAGGCTTGACATTTTTTTCCTCTGAGAGTCCTATTAGAAAGCAGATCCTGCCAAGTCATGGGATCTCTCCTCAACAATCTCCTCCTGGCCCTGGCAAAACTGACGCCCCGGGTCTGCAGAAGGATACGTGACAGCAAGGGTCACAACACCGTGGGGTGGCACAACATGTGTACTCCCTTCTCCACCCCGATTTCTGAGCAGAGCCAAGCACATCAGGCAGCTTCCACCAGTTCCCTGGGCACTCAGTGTCACCCACCCCATTCCTCAGCAATTTATTTCCTAACCCTCACGCCACGTCCTTTCAGTTTTCATCAGTTCCCCTGGACTTAATTCTTCTCCTTGTGTTTCCTGTTTCTTTGGCCTCTTCCCAATTGCTGAAGACTTGACACTGGTTAGGGCTGGGCACTAGTCCTAAAAGGACAAAATAAGCACAATCTTGTTGCTCCAGTGGTTACAGATGCTCTTCTAACTTTCATCCTAAAAGTATCTGTATCAGTTTGCAGCCCTGTGTGTTCCAGAGTTAGGTAAGACTGAATAGTTTCAAATTGTGTTTATTCTCTAGTCTCCTAACCCATGAAATATATTTATAAAATGCTCACATCCCTTCTCAACCTCCATCAGTCAGGCTAAATACCAATTTTTTGGTATTTTGCCCTCCTAAAGCAGGCTTCCTTTTCCACTATTCTCTGCACCTGTTGCAGTTTGAGTCTTCTGTGTGTGTGCATATGTGTGTGTGTGTGTGTGTGTGTGTGTTTTAACACCAGGCAGATAAAATTGTGTAAGAATTCAGCTAAGGTCATATTGGTACCACACAGAAAAAATCTTATTTTATTTAATGCCTCTGCTAGCAATATTGCGCCTGAGATTTATATTTACTTTTTTTCCCAGCTGTGCCACATCCTTGGCTCAGTCAGAAACCTTTGTCTTTCCCTGCTTTCAACTGCAGCTTCCCGCTTCATATAAAATCTAAGAGAAGCTATGGCAATGAATTGAAATGTGTTTAATAACTTCTTGTTTCACTTAATTTAGTCACAATGGAGATTTAATGTTATTTATAGTGCTATTTTACTTGTTTAGTTTAGAAGAATTTCTTATTCTTGAAATTCCAATAACTCAAAAATTATGCCAACAATTATAAACCAAACGCAGAGTGAAGGGTAGGCATCTGTGCCAGGGTCTGGGACTGCAGTTCCAAAAGCTTCAGCTTTGCTACTGTCAGCTTCAAAGATGAACTACAGTTTCAAAGATGTCATCATCCCACTGCAAAAAATAAGACTATTTTAAGAGGTTCCCCAGCTGTTTATAGGGATTCAGATCTCAGCACAGTCAATTCAAGAGGTGGGAGCACGTGTCTGGGGACAATTTTGGACTCCTCAGAAGTGCATTGGAGTATCTTTCAGTGCAAGTTCAAGCATCCTGTAGATCCTGAAAGTTATCATGGAAATTAGCAATGACTTGAGCACAGAAAGCAACAGTCATGATAACCTACCACTGCCATGACAGCTGAAACATGAGGTTCTTTGTTTTTTCCTATTCTTTGATAGGGTCATGGCAAAATGAGTGATTTAAAGATTTCCTTTCCTCAGCTGTTGCTGAAGCCCTGTCTCCTCCTATACTTGATATGGCCTATCAATCCAGTATTGTGGCTGTGAAGCATCAGCAGAGCAGCAAAGCCAGGGATCAAGGCCTTTCAAAGATTATGAGGCCAGACAGATTATCTGATTTTCTTCATAATTGAGTCAATAAAAGTCCTCAAATTGATATATCTTGCAGCTAAAGTAGCTTGATCAGTATTTAACTCTTACAGAAAATGCATGATTTCCTCTCTAATTTTACAGGCTCTCTTTGCTGATCACTGGAGTGTGTGTGTGCATTATGAAGCTGGTCATCCAGGCCATGGTCTCAATTCTGTTTTCACTTTAATTCAATGATTTGCCATTGGATAAAACAACAGAGCTCTGGGAACATGGTCTGGAACCCAATTCTGCCCTTGGTTCATGCACAGCCTACAGTGCAGGGCTCAAGTCAGGCTCCCTCCTGCCTCCTGCTCTCCATGAACCACTTCGCAGGTGAGTGTTTTTACCACTTGTCCATCACACAAAAGGCAGATGACAGCATGTCAGATGATGACTGTTGTTTTTCTGACCAGATCCAGTACCGGATTGCCTAGAATTTGAATATGAGGACAGTGCTTACCAGAAAAGGAACTCCTGTCTTCAGTGGGTGAGAAACAAGCTCAAGAGTAGACATGGGTGGCTAAACGTAAGCATCCAGGTTGTCTGTGTTGGTGTCTAAAAAATCTACGTGCCTATGGGGTTTTCAAGCAAAAAGTAGGTAGATTAGATCACTGCTTGGCCTGTTTAGAATATTTCTGCCTTTTATCACTCCATTGCAAGGGTTAATATGATATGGGCTATAATGAGCTGGCGAGCTCCTGACACGAACAGAACCTGATTGATTATATGCATAGCACACTAACTCTCTGCAGATGATAACGGCCATCCATGTATCATGCATTCAGCAATCACCAACATCTTTAATACAGATGTAAACCTTTGTATTGATGCCAGTTAAGCTACAATGAAGAGAGAAAGAATGTCAGAGAACATTCATTTTATTTCAAAGGGTCACTCCCAGCAGTGCAGCATGCCATTTTGTGCTGCCGTTGTTTCTCAGAAATATAATTCCCAAGAATGTACTGTTCCTAGTTTCAGAAGTAGAGACACAATTAAGCTGAGAATTACTGTAAACACATAAAATCCATTGCAGCACAGCTCCCATCCTTTATGTAACAGCCCTATGAGTTTGTGACAAGACACCAAAGTGGAGATGGCAACCACTGTGCCCCACTGGACCAGCTGCGGTAAGTTAGCCATAAAATGACTTTCATCAGGTTTTTCCCACCTTAACTTCACAAAATCTATTTTCAGTTATCTATTTAAAAACACCTTGGCATTTTCAAAGGTTTTCAATAGTCTCCAATTCTCCTGGAATCAATAGGAGACAGAGGCAGATATTAAAAAAAAAAAAAAAAAAAAAAGGAATATGCAGAAGAATAACTCAAGGATAAATTTGTGCAGGGAATAGAAAAGCATTATAAGAGGTATGGATGGAAAATAGTATAACATGTAAAAGCAACAGGAAATGTCCTGCAGCAAGAGAAAGGAAAGAATGGTGAGATACCTGCATTTCCTTGTTCTCAGTACGGTGATATCACCTAACAACATACAGAACAGACTGGAAAGGCAGGAGAAAGTACAGCAGGGATACATGGCATGGGTCATAACACAGACATCCGAAGTTGCCAGGATAAGTAGGTTGAGCTGAAAAGAGAGAGGGGAGCCAGATAATAGATTCAAAGGTTAGGTTTCTTTGCAAGATAAACTGGGATCAGTTCGACATCATGTTGATAAATCCTAACTTAGTGTTGAGCACAGCCTACTGCTAGAAATGGTCTCACAGACATAGCCTTTGCTTGCTGGCAATCTATTTTGCTCTGCGCTCAGTTCTTTTCTCCCCTGTGCCAACACAAGCATTCAGGCCGTAACGCACCAAAGAGCTCTCCTGGCTGGAAAGAGGGAAATCACAGACCTTCCTCACCTGCATCCGGATATCTCCTGACTGGATTCAGGAGGAGCTGCTGCAAATGGTTCTGTCAGCATAAAATGGGAGTCAACAGACAGACTGGCACAAAGCAGCAGCATTCAAGGAATGGAGCATGGACACATGCAATGCATTACATCTTTAACTTGACATTTGCTCTTTCTGCTTCATATCTAAAAGAGTGCCTGTCTGCTTAAGAACTTCTCTGTATTATTTTATCAGTTAGTCTAATAAAATCCCATAACAGGGAAGGCTCAGAATTAGGATTTGGAGCAAAACCAGCTTAATTTTGTAACTAAAATAGTTGCTTCCTTAAATAATTACTTTCACAAAATTACCTCTGCTTTATCTGCATGGTTCTGTAGACTATAAGCCAAGTTTTGCAGCAGTTAGAATTAAATCACAGAAATGGGATTGGCCAGAAAACAAATGACAAAGTAGAGTAGCTTAAAGGTCAAAGCCCCAAAGAACTAACTATTCTATGAGGAACATTTCCACCCCCTGATGTAGATGGGTGTAACTCTCAGACTTGAAGTCATTGGCACAGCTGAGTGTATCAGGTGCATGAATATGGTCCCCAAGAGGCCCAAGTATCCCATGACATCAAATTAAATAAATGGGAAGCTGGCTTTCTCTTGCAGTCTCTGCTTGGCACTTCTTGCTTAATTCCTCTCCCTCTGTACCCTTCACCAAATGTGTAAGTTCTTATTTTTCATGCCAAAGTGTCCAGTGGGGCTGCTTATCCTTCCAAGACAAGCCGATGCCATCTAATGTGCTATCTCAAAGAACAGGGAAGATATTTAGCAGATGCACATTTCCCTACATTATGCTTGGCCAGCATCTTCACAAGGTTCATTTAACATGGGGACAAGTGAGAGGTTCTTAGGTGTTCTTAGGGAAACATATTTGGCACTGTTGTTTTTATACATATGTCATTATGACAGATCTGTGTATTATGATAATCAACAGTCACATGTCCAGAAGACAAAGCGGCTACCTGGCTACCAAAGGTGGCTGCATGTCAGCTTGTTCAGCAGTTCTAGTTTTGTTAAAACACTACGAAAAAAAAGAGAAGGGGAAAAAAAAAATCCACATGCTGGAAAAGAACATGCCAGGAGTCAGAAAGACACAGGAATTCAGGTTCACTTAACGTATAAGCAATTCACCTGGTTTTATGCAGGAATTAATCTCACTTTTTCCCATAAAGTAAAAAGGATGCAAACAGAAAAGTATAACTGATGAACCTATCAAGACGTGTTAAACCTTCTACAGGTGAAGGTCAGGAGCTCAATTTAATTGTCAAAACTAAATTAAGAAAGAAAACAGACTTAAAGACTTTCTGGGCTTGACTATTTGTACAGCTAACAAATGTGTGTAAACACCTTGCAAAAATTATTTGGTCTCAAAACTTCACATGTACTTATCAGTCAGAATTAAGGTGCCCTTCTGTCCTGAAGATGTTGTTTCAGGAGACTGAGTTTCATCATTTCAATTGCTTAGCTAAAGTATTTAAAGTAAATTAATTTGTCCAACTTATTCTGGAACAGATTACTGAAAGTAAGATTAGTTGCTCGTTTAAAAAATAAAAAAATCTACTATGGAAATTTCAGATCCCTGGGTTTTCTCCTCAGGAAAGTGTCCCATTCAAACCTGGAATTCTGGCATGGCTTCAGTTGCCTGTAGCTCTGTCCAGACTCTCATCCCTTCCACACAAGCGAAGACAGATAAAACCTTTCTACAGACACAAAGTTACTCAGAAATCAGCTGAACACAGCCATCAGGAACACATAGAGTGCTCCCATATATAAGAAAACAGTGTTGGTGAACTTTCCTTTTTCTCGTGCTCCAGAATTAATCACACAGAAACTGATGTTAATCCTGCCCCTGATGATGATGACAGTTCAGAGTGGTTACCCAAATCCAGAATTCATCTGGTTGGATTTCTATACAGAAATTTGTTGTCCAAGGTAGGCTTTCTAGGCAATGGAGAAAAAATAGTATTTCTTGGGCAAAATCTGTCTTGTAGGATAAGCATCTAAAATAGGGAATGATTTGTGTGACCTTAGTTGTCTACTTCTCTTGACCTTGAGTGACTAGGTGAGATGCAGAAATCCAGAACAACCTAAAAATAAGATGAAGACACCTTCAGGGCTTGGGATCCCAGCCAGTGGCAGATTTCTTTGGAGCTCACACTGTTATTTTTCAGTGGAAATCCTGCTCTCCCCAAAACAGTGGGTAGCAGAACCCACACGGACGTCTCAAACATTACAGTGAGGTGGAAGCTTGTTCCTCTGCTCTGCCATATCTCAGAGCATCAGTGGAGATCTCCCTTGCCTACTGCAGACTTTGCTGAGCATCTCTTGTGGATCGTTTTCAGCACTACGTGCTAAAACTGCAAGCCAAAATACAGACTCTTAGCACCAGTTTGATATCCTACTGTAACAGCTGTCCTCACCACCACAACTTTCTTGGCTAAACAGATGGAAGAAATGCCCACAACCAAAAGAGAGCCTAGGTAGAATTTAGACACGAAAATCCAAAATTGCAGCATGTAGTGCCTCTTTCCAGACCCAAATATGCTTACTTCTCCCCTGAAGCCACATGCCCAAACTCCATAGTTGCCTCTGCCCTTCAAACTTCATTTCTGGACAACAACTGAGAAACACCCCAGGATGAACTGTCTGAGCAGCTCAGGACCCACCTGAGGCCTGAATTTGGCTCAGATTCACAAACCAAGCACTCTCTGTCAATCTCTACTGAGACACTCAACACAGCAAGTGCTCCCAGAAGCACTCAAACGCAGCAGCAGCTGTCATCCTTTCTCAAAACAGCTCAGTTTAACCAGCATCGTCTCTGCTCCCTCTCTTGCTGCCAGCTATGGAGAACTACCCTTCCCTTTCACCAGCTCTGGCATTCATTTGACCCCTTAGAAAGTGAATTTAGTTCACCAAATTGACAGAAAGCTAACCAAACAAAACAAAACAAGAAAAAGTGAATAGTTTTCACCACTTTTGTGAGCTAATGGATCAGACACATCCCAGAGATGACAGAAGGGAGACAAATGGAGCATGTGCCCAGGAATGGGCCTGCCTCTTTCACCAGCAGCAAGTTCATGAGCTAACCCAGCTGCCTTGTGAAACCTCACCATCAGGAGAGGAGAAATCCCGTTGGAGAGGCCAGATACACTACAGAGGAATAGGAAAGAGAGAGTGAGCTCTTTCCAGTCCAGCCACAGTGCTGGAGGGCCCAAGCTGCTAGAAAAGCAGGGCTAAGTAAGCATAAGTGCTTTCAGATGAGTGCTGTGACACTATCTGACTTCAAGTTTGGTCACCCATCAGCTCAGAAATGGAAGAAAAGACAGGAAAGGCAAGGTTTTGACAACCAGTTCCTGGAGAAGGGGCACTGCTGGACTAGTTGTGCCTTTGAAAGGATAATGCTACAATTGGCTGTGAGCACAAAAATGACGCGCCCTAGAATAAGAAAATTAAGGACCAATCATATCAAAGTTTACCACAGTGATTGAGAACATTAAGAACTAACCTGAAAGAAAAGGCAATCTAATTCAGTAAAACTGGATGATTTGCAACATTTTCTGGTCAGTATACAATTGAGAAACATCAGAGAGCGAGAAGTCTGGGCTGACAACACTAGTAAATAATTTGTCAAAGAGAAGAACCTGCCCCATGTTATATCTATGTATGGATATAATTGACCACATTTCATCTTAGGAGAAAAGAAAAGTTTTGGCCCACTTCAAAGGGAACTGAACAAAAGTATCTCTAATGATTAATGAATTAGCATCGTTGAATAAACGAGCTATTCTGAATGCTTGCCCAGAGGCAGTCATGGGAAAGTTTCCAGAACTATTGTCATTTTTCCTGGAACTCATTGACTTTAAGGACTCCACAGCTGCAAGAATTGTGTGAGCATTTCAAGACTGTCAATTTCACCAGTGATTTTCTGAAAAATTCTTCCTGAACTGATTTTTATTGGTTTCAGCTGGGGAATCCATTGCACCCAGCCAGGAAATGCCACATGCCTCCTAAGCTACTGCTCTATTCTTCTTGCACTGATGCTATCAGAGACTCAAATTCACTGCAGGGAGAACACTGGGGGCCAAGTTTGCCCTCTGATGTATGCACGCAGCTCCCATAGAGCTAATGCAGAATTTGTTCGCCTTTGATGCCTCTTATAAAATACAGTTAAAGAACCCTGGAAGTATTGCATTAGAACAGGGAGTTCACACTATTGGTGGTCCCCATTGTCATTAACACAGCTAGTGGCATTCCAGTGAAAAACACAGAACAACTCTTTTGTTTATTTGTTTTATAAGTGGATCTTTCAGGGTGGGATCTGCCTTTCTCAAATCATGCCAAAGATGGGACATCAGCTTCTAAAACCCATGTATACCAACAGTGATCCACTCTGTCTGCCTTCCAGAATTGCCTAATCTTTTAGGTGCCTGCATTCATCAGGCATTTCCCTTCTCCGCCTAAAAATTCCCTCAGGCAACTAATTTACAGTTTCGCGTTCATCAGAGCCAATGAGAGCACTTCCAAAAGGAGTTAGGGTGTCTCGCTCCCCACTATACAATGCCACCCCTTCTCTTTGTGCTAGCTGTGATGCTCACGGGACCCTTGCTATGACAATTTAATTCACTACACAACAGAAAATCATGCACTTCTTTGCTGGGCTTGTTTTCTGCCACTTCAGTGAGTTGAATCAGCTCGCAGCAGGGGCTGAGTCCCACAGCCAGCCCAAGGTAAGTAGCTGCAACATGCAGACAGGGAGTGGGGCCGCTCTGGTAGCATTTTTGACTCATGAAACTGGTTGCTGACTTGCCAGTTCGTGTTCAGAAGCTCCATTTCTGGGGAGAGAGAGGAGCTCACTCCAGCAGAGACATCTGCTGCAACCTTTAAGCAGGCAACTGCCCAGGATCTACCTCTAGCCCCAACAAATTCTGAAAAACCTAAGTAAGGCCAAGGCTACAGCTAACGCCCAATAGCTGACTCCTGGAAAATGCACATCAGGCAACTTAGTTCAGTTGGCTTGTCTTTTTCTTTGATACACAGTTCAGCTTTTATTTGTAGACTAATAAAGACAAATTAGAGTAAATCACTAAAGTAAATAAAATACATATAAACGTGATTTCACATTGAAGGAAATGTAAGCAAAGACATGTAACTTGGAGCAGAACTGAAATCCACACCCACCAGTTGTACTCAGCTCACCTCTGCCTCCTCCCATGAGCACACACCCCGGGTGTGCTGCTCTGCAGAAGTGCCTCAGCCCTCTGTCCAGACTCCCATTTTCAGTAGAACCAGGAAGCTTTGATCAAAACTCCTTCCTGAATGCATTCTTGTGTGCTGGAGCAGCCATGTGAAGGCCCTTGATGGGACTGAGTGCTGAGAGCAGCAACAGAAACTTGTTTAGTTTGATGTGACAAAACTGCTCCTCAGACAAATGCTCCTTGGTGGTCCCATGGTAGGAACATGTGCATAAGGCCTTGCTGAAGTAATAATACTGAAGTAATTTCATGCCTCCACCCACTTCCAGGCCTCTCATTAATACAGACCCTGGAAATATGTCATCCTCAACTGGTATAAATGGATGCAGCTTCTCTGACTTCAGTGAAGCCATGTTAGTTTACCTTTCAAATTTGCTGGGGATCTGGTCTTCCTCCTCTGGAAGGAAAATAGCTTAAAGAGCTTTATTCTCAGTCCTATTTATAAATAAAAGCTTGTTCTTCAGAAGTTCAACCTTCCTCAAGTCACAAAAAAGACTGGTCTTTTCTCATCTGTGACTAGAGAATAGACCTAGAGAATATCTATTTATAACTAGCTAAACTTTCTCATTTCTCCAAATTAGGGACTAAGTTCTATAGGAGACACCCTATAAAAATATTCTTTTCCAGAAGTTACAGAGAAGCGACATTAACACCTAAAGCAAGGAAATCAAAGTACAAAGTTTTACAATACTTTCTGAAGCACTCTTTGTACATATGAATTCAAGTTCTTATGAGCTCATTTGTTAAACAGCTCCACCACTTGTGTTAACTACCATCAGTAACATTTCATTCACTGCCACATATACACACATCTCATTCTTGGCAGTCTACTAAGCCACTGGTGGCATTTCTTAGGAGGTCCAGCAATTTTTCAAGCACAGAGAGGGTCTAGCTCCCCGTGGCCATCAAAAGAGACTGGCAGCAAATCCACCAGGATTCTTCAGCAGAAAGACTCAGATGACTTCTGAGGATGATTTGGGTGTCATGATGGATCATCTCTAAAAGCACTCAGAATGCTGCAGAAAAAGTTACAAAGAGCTTTATGAGACATGCAGGCCAAGACTGCAAACAGCTCTGCCTCTTTGTAAGAAAGGTCCAATACACCCCCACATCTTACTTGCAAGGTTGGTATTTGAACCATCGCCTGAAATTCTGAAATTTATGCAGAATCATAGAATGGTTTGGGCCAGAAGTGACCTCTAAAGGTCATCTAGTCTGACCCTCCTGCAGTGAGCAGGGACATCCTCAACTAGATCAGGCTACTCAGAGCATTGTTGAGCCTCAACTTGAATATCTCCAGAGATGGAGCTTCAACTACTTCTCTGGGCAACATGTTCCAGTGTTCTACCACCCTCACGGTAAAGAACTTGTTTCTAGCATCCAATCTAAATCTACTCTTCTCTAGTTTAAAACCATTGCCCCTCATCCTGTGACTACGGGCCTTTGTAAACAGGCCCTTTCCTGCCTTCTTGTAGGCCCCCTTCAGGTACTGGAAGGTGGCTATTAGGTGTCCCCGGAGCCTTCTCTTCTTCAGGCTGAACAACCCCAGCACCCTCAGCCTGTCTTTGTAGGAGAGGTGCTCCAGCCCTCTGATCGTTTTCCTGGCCCTCCTCTGGACCTGCTCCATCAGGTCCATGTCCCTCCTGTACTGAAGGCTCCAGAACTGGATGGAATACTCCAGGTGAGGTCTCACTAGAGCAGAGTAAAGTGGCAGCATCACCTCTCTCAATCTGCTGGCCATGCTTCTTTTGATACAGCCCAGGATACGATTGGCCTTCTGGGCCGCAAGCACACACTGTCTGCTCATGTCCAGCTTCTTGTCTACCAGCACCCCCAAGTCCTTTTCTACAGGGATGCTTTCCATCACCTCATCCCCCAGCCTATATTTGACAGTGGGGATTATTCTGAACGTTAAACCTGTTCAGCTGTTTAAGTCTGATGGGTTGCATTAGGTACAGCCAGTTCTCTAGTAACTGGATATTAACTGAAATATATTGAAACACTATTTAATAGCTATTTTATTTAAGGAAGTAGAATCACAACCAGGTTTGCCATTTTTCTGAGGTCAGTGGAAAAAATGATAGCATTGGGTAATTTTGTTGCCTGCCTAGAACGCGACATTTCACACTGCAGCAGGATGGAAATCACATCGATCACTGCCAGGCTGTGTGGGTTTGTTCTTATAAGTTCTCTAAGATTTAAACTAATTTTAGAATGAAAAAAAAGCTCTTATTCAAAGTACTCTGCAGTACAAAATGCCCAGTGAGAAACTTCTACTCTCTTCCTTTGTATTTCATACACACTTTCAACTTCCTTAATACTACACTGTCAAGTTCTCTAAGCATCAGCACACTGTGAAAGAGACTGGGAACAAACCACCAAAAAAAACCCCCAACTGTTCTACTAAAATAAAGCTGATTTTCTTTTTTTTCCCCGTGAGCTGACCAACATTTTAAAAAGCTAGCATTTTAGTTTACTTTAGTGAAGAGGTTTGCCAGAAGTGCAAAATTTTGGACAGAAACTTGATTTCCAATGTTGTCCTTCAAATTTCTGGGAACGTTCAAAGTCAAACCGTCTTAAGCTTGCATTTTGACCTTTTTTGCATGCTTCCTCCCAGTGGCCTACCATCACAATATCCTCCCTCATATCCTAAATTTGCACACTAGCTTCCTAACATAATGAGCAGAGTTTTAAATCAGAACTGGTGGAGACTAAAATCCGAAATTCTCAAGGAAGGGATAAACAAAGGAAGCTTGCAGGAGTGGCTTAAAATCATAAGGTTACACTAAGGTTATGTTGGCCATGTTGATCAATGAACCATATCTTTTCCATGCACAAAGGGAAAAAAGAGCACTGAGACCAAAGTCTTATTCTAAGATCAGAATTGTGGCTTCATTGACACAGAAGAATTAGTTGAACAATACATAGAATTGGCATGTTTATAGGAGCTACAGTTCATTCAAGCAGGAGGGACAGGAAAAGTCTTATGTATTAAGCATATATACACTTTCTCCAAGGTTCAAAAAGAGACTTGCTGCTTTAAGGTCTTTGGACAGTGTTAGAAGGGGTAGAGGACTATTAGGGTTGTCTTGGATTAGAGAACAGAAAAATATCACGTTGGGAAATTCACATGGCAAAGCTTGTGATGATCATAAAATAAGTGACCTCAACAGTGTAATCTGATGTTTGATAAAACCTGTTAAAAATTAATTTTCCCAACCTTTTGTTGAAAAAAGAATATTGCAAGGCCTGTCTCATCCAAGTTGGTCAAATACTTAAATACTTTTATAGTCAGTGGAGATAAGTACCTGACATGAGACTATCCCAGGCTGATATTGCAGAATGGAGTTAATCAATCCTGAATGTGCTCCCAACTATCCACTGTTTGCACAAGACAGCCTGGGCATCTCACCTGAGTACTATGATACGTGAGCCAACTTCTCTCGATCAAGTTCTTGTAATGTGTCCATCCTAGGGTGAAAAGTAGAGGACTTGTCTGGCCTCCACTCCAAGGGGCACGGAGGGATGGGGTAAAGAACATGGGAGTTTAATTGTGACTGGATTCTTTAGAAGAGAGAGAGGCAAAGAGCAAAAAGGACAATGGACTTTAGGAAACAGCCATCAATAAACACCACTTTAACCAGTTAAGAGGAAAAAAAAAAAAAAAGGAGTCCAGGATAACTGGCAGATCTTTAAATAAGCAATGATGAGGGCTCTGTCAAAAAGTCCATGCCCCATTGTCAGATGGTGGCACAACATTTCATGGAAGATGTGAGTGTCCTGTGGGAAGTCTGGAGAAGATATCTAGAAATATGAGAAAAATTAGGAATTGCTAAAGGACCTTGAGCTATATAAGTCTAAAAAAACCCAGACAGATTTGTAAAATAACAACAGTAGTTTAAAGATAAGGTAGTGCAAAGCAAACAGGATTAACCAGCTAGCATGAACATGGCTCATTTAGAATTGTCCGAAAATGCTCTAAACTTCCAGTAAAAGAGGCTTAGTCCAGACATTAGAGAGTTCTTTCTCTGGCAAGACCAATGAGGTGATAGCAGTGGAAACTCAACTGTCCCAATCTATTAACAAATAGTTTTAAAGAGATTTCATCAATGGCTGCAAAAAGTGTTGTAGGTAATCACTTTGGAGTAAGTGGTGGAGTAGATGAGCTCTCAGTCATTTCTGATAACAGACTGTTACTCCAGGACTCAGAAGGCTGTTTTCAGCCTAGCTGTGCTAATTCCTCTTGGCTTTCTCCACAGTCAGAAGAGAACAGTTGCTTTAGATGCAGAGTCTGAACAGCACTGTCCTTAATGGTCTAACTAACATGAATAGCCCCAATAGTTCCCCAAAGCTGAGTACACCCATCCTGGTCCTTTCCCTCTAGTACTGCCACAAATAGGTTTGTCCTCCTTCCAATCCACTTATGATCTCCCCTTCCTGATCCCTTCAAATGCTAGAACTCAGCCTGTGAATCTCATACAGATTCACATCATTCTCACTGTTACCTCTGTCCTTTCATTTCCTACTTTTGAACCAGCACAACCTATCAAGAATTTTCACAAAACATCTCAGACTTTGAGGGGTGTGTATGAGGAATGCCGTGGACTTAATTACAGCCAGGTCCATTATTCAGGAAGTGCAATTGCAGTATCACAAATGTCCTTCATCTCCCTTTATTTTAAATCAATGCTAACTGATTGGCAGATACTGGTGCTCTCCATAATATTTCTTCAGGTTTGAAAAGCAGCTACAAGGCAGAGGTGATTCTTAAATACTTGCACAGGAAAACATGCGGTCTCGTTGCCTTCCAAAAAAACCTCAGAGCCTCTTCTAAGTTGACTGTAGATTAGTGGGGCACATTGCCCAATAGTAAAAACAAAACAAAAATATAATCCCTGACAGACAGAGGTCAACAATAACAACAGGCCCACAGTCACTCTCAGGTTTCTGCCAGGGAGTGTTCAGCTTTCCCCGTACGGGTTTTTTGCAGGTTCAGTGACCACAGAACATGCCCTTGAGCCACCCACTTTCCTAAAAATAGGCTGGCTGCAAAGCATTTTGCATAGTTCTATCTTGTGCAGATGCTTCAGTCATCATTGCATGTTCAGAACTAACTGACAAGTGACAGAGATCATTCAGGGTAAGACCACAGGCACTGCCTCAATCTCAGATGCATGTGTGCAACCCTCATCACTTCTCTCAGAAACAAGTTAAAAAATCCCAAATCATGAATTGCATTTAACAACAAGGGAACCCCTTGCTCAAACAACTCTCAGTGTAGAAACCAAGATTATGCCTAAAGCCTCACTAAATAAAACATAGTACAAGGTGATCCAAAGAAACATGCAAGTTTCAAAATTATTGGAAAAGTTAACATTTAATTTAAAAGTACTGCTCAGCTTTTAATATCATGCTCTGACAACTCCAGTGTTACTCAGCTTAAGGTCCTCTCTGTCATTTGCTTCTGTCTTATAAACTACCATGCTGGGAGTCCCTGGATGATTTGCAGCAGATGAAGTGGTAAGACAAGGCCACAGACTCTTATCGACAGAGACAGAATAGCCCCAGTACTGAATCCAGATAATTTACCATCACATTCCCATTAGTCTGCTAAAGGATAAGAAGGACTCCAGATATACTAGTGGAGCTGAAATGATTTGGAAGGAAACAAAACAGATGTTTGAATGATCAAAGTCATCTACAGGTTGTGAGTTCTTCCTTGGGATATACTAAGCAGCATCAAGACAAGGCAGACCACTGGACTGAAATGAAGTTGGCAGGAGAGACCTGAGGCTTGGCAGGAGGACCCAGCTGTTCAAAGATGGTGAAGGGAGCAGAGTGAATGAGCAGCTACAAACTCACCTACATAGGAACACTAATTCTGAGCAAGATATCGTGCAAATTTCAAACAGTATATCTGTTCACAATCAGACAACCCTATAATGCCATAAGGAGAGGAAAAGAGAGCCTAAAAATGGCAAAGAGAACACATGGATTGCTCTGTGTAAAGAGCAGAATGGAAGACAAGAGTCTTTTCTGAAAGTAATGAGACAGTAGCTAGCAAAAGAAGTATAGCAACACTTGGTGAGGAGAAGGTATAGACAAGGGCCATTTTTATAAATGCCAGAACTAAAGGTCAAAGAAGGAAAAGGGGTCAAGTAAGAAATTCATAGGTAGGGTCATTTTAGCCCCCCAGCTGGAAGCAATCTCGTTCAGGAAAATAGTCAGAGCAGCAAATAGGTACAAAACATCCTAAGAAAAGTAAACAGACCAGCATATGTCATTCAACAGGCACACCTAGCTTATTCTTCTGCTCTATGAATTGAATGCAATGAAACAAGTTAAAATTATGATAAATGCTAAGACCCATTCTGCTCAAGAAAACTAACAATGTATTAACATAAGCCATGCCAAAAGAGTACTGAATGCTCCATAGGAATGCTGTTGAATAAGAATGAATAAGAAATAACTGAATGCTCAGAGATTATTATCTTAATGATGCCTCTATTATTCATGTCATGACCAGAGCTGAACATTCCTATAGGGTAGCCCTGCGTACCTCCCAGCAAACTGCCATTTCTTTCCTATTCCAAATTGTGAAGTTTTGTCTCCGTGTTTTAAAAATGTTTATCCATGAAGGACAAATGATACGTCTTGCTGAGGTATATGACCAGTCATTCATTCTTCTGTAAAATATTCACCATATCTGTATTTTTATAACAAAATTATTTTGGATATTTTCAGGTGTTGGTCTACAGCTTTCCACAAATAAATTCTGGATACAAATACCAGCAGGATCAAACACTGTACTGGCATTTCCTGTAGTTCACAGTCATCAAACTGCCAACTCTACTGTACCAGCAATGCCACCTGTAATTTAAGATGTGGACATAAATAACCAAGGGTGTAAAAGTAGTCTACCACTTTGTTTCTGAATGTAAAACCATTGCAGTCCTTTTTCTGAGATGATTCGGACTCGTAATGAACAAATTTCTCATGATTTCTCAGAAAGTATGCAGACAATTGAATGTTAGCCAAAGCTCCAACACAAAGGTAGGCTGAAGCACAGGAAGAGAAGTGTAATAGTAGCAATATATAATTTATTCCAATATCCCAGTTACACTTGTATCTGCTTTCATCTCTACCCAGATATTTTCCTGCACCTTATAAAGAAATGTCAAGCACATTCCTAATCTGGTGTTGAGTGTAATCCGACATTTGGAAAAGTTTGGTAACTAGAAGGTGAGGTCACATACACCCCTGAGAGAATATGGATACTTCAAAGGATGCAGTTACTAAGCAAGCAGAAATTAGTTTTGCAACTTGCACCACAATACCAAGATCACATCTTCCTCTGTTACTACTGGTTGGAAAATAATCATTATTCAAATACCGATCAGACAGACAGAGGTCCACAGCAGATAGCGGGCCCTTTTCACTTAGTACCCAAAAACATGAAGAAAAATTAATAAATACTACGTGCATTTCTAAAAGAAGAGGAAGCTCTTCATACAATGCCCCAAATAATGTGAGATATAGAAGGGGGAGAAAAGCTGTTTATGATCCCTTGGTTCCCCCTCTCCACAGCCATGCCTGACCAGCAACAGTGCTGTCACTATTTAACGTCAGCTTTAACCCACCACCAGGTTCCTGCTCTTCTTTACCTGAATACGGGCTCCTGCCTCCCCCCTTCCGCTCCTCAATAAGAGTCTCCGTGCCAGGGAGTTAGTTTTCAGACTGTCCAACACCTTTCACACACACACCAGTGCTCTTCCCTGGTAGCACCTCACAGCACCAAGGGCCTCTTAGTCTCTTTTCCACCACAGGCCAGCTCTACACTCTCTCAGCCTTTTTTTACCCTTCCCTGTCTTCCGGCCCTTTGCAAAAGATCCCTATCCCACTGGATGAGAGTAAATCATTTAATCATTGTCAGTTCTCACCCATCTTTCAGTAGAGATCAGATCACCTCCCCCTGCTCTTCCACAGATTCATCTCCATTCTCATTTTTCCTGCTCACGATTTCTTTTGTACATCAGGCAGCTTCAAACCTCATTTTTGCCCCCTGGCAGACAAGACAGCATGCTTTGAAGAGTTTGCCTCCACCATATTTAACCCAAACCCTTTAGCCTTCAAGGGACAAGTTGGTTTTGTGGGTAATTTGAGCAATAAGAGCACAAACTTGTCAACCGAGCCAAGCTGTTCCTGAGCTTTCCTCAGTAAAATTCCTGTCCTAAATCATAGCTCACTGTGTTTTAGGATCTAATTGCCACCCCTGGCCCTGACTTACAATCAGGATGGAGTTAGTGTCTCACACCTGCTAAATAGACAAATGATCATAAGAAACAAAGGGTTCAAAATTTGCTAAGAGGGATTGTGAAGAAAAGCTGTGCCAGCCCACTAGAAGCATTTTAACAAAGAAGATCTGTCCAATTAATACTGGCCTTCCTAATTTCTCTTACAGATCTATCCCTGCAGCAAATGAGAAATATTTGTCAGTAAAGATATCCCCAGCTTCTGGTTTGGAGTTGGACCCTATAGTTAATATTTTTCTTTAAATTCCATCGCCTGTTTGACTTCATTCCTGAAGACTTTCTTGTTTTTCAAAGCCTATGAAAGCTGTTATTAAGCATTCATCTGAACACACACATTAGATCTTGTGTGCTGCCTTCTAGCAGAATGCTTTTAATTGAAAGGAAAACCCTGCCTCCTGCTAGGTTTGGGTGGGCTACAATTAGTTCCATACTAATGGAACTTAGTTTTGCCAGAAAGTCATATAACTCTTCTACACAGGCATTCCCACTCTGGTCCAGCTGCAAACAATATGCTGAGTCAGCAAAAAAAAAAAAGGAGGCAAAAGGAATTTTTCATTGAATTAAGAATCGGGTCTGTCCTCAAATCTTATAAAGTATGTGTTGGATTCCATATGTCCTGAAGGATCCCCACTCTGATTGTGCCAGCTACCGTCTCTCACACGGAACCCATGTGCCTGTGGTAATACTGCTGCAAGCCACCCCACCACAAGGAGGCTTTGGACTCTGTTGACCAGGGCCCCCAATGATGTGGGCCTGTGTGGGCAGTAAAATTCAACCCCCCCCTTACACCTGAACCGCAATGCTTCCGTGAAAAAATGTTCCTTCTGTTCCTTACCTGCAAGGAAAACAAAATCCAGTGCATAAGATGCAGAGACTGAAGCCAAAAGCAAAGCGTGCAGAACATCTCAATTTTGGCAAATTCAGATGCAGACAAATGAAAGTTGGAGGAAACCTTTTTCTGGGTACTTCTGGTTTATTTGAAGCCAATGAAGCATGAAATGGTCTTAACAGTTTGTTATGTTTTGGTGTAACATGAGGATCTCGAATCTCTTGACAAGCAGAGTATGAGCTTAAGTTTCAGTTCACTGATTGGTGGTTTTCTGGATTTGTCCAAGAAATGTATTTAAACAGTATGTGCAGCAGAAACCGGTTTTAGTCATGAAAGTTCAATGATAAACATCTGAAAGTAGACATCAGTTAATAAAAACAACAGGTAAGTAATTCTTTATCATTTCCAAAGTGACAATTGCCAGAACTGAGAGATGTTTTATCTTTTTACCTAAGTCCAGGTATTTGCTAAGACTATGCTATGTTCTAACAGAAATCCATGAGCCACGGGCACATTCAGGAGCTCTCATTTGCCTTTACTCAACCTAAAGAACACTTACCTTGAGACCCATGCATTTTGGGGGTTTTCACATTTACAACTTGGACCAGTGCAGTTGGTTTTCTAACATGATGTCTTGACTACTGCATAAAAATTCAAAATAGTGAGCCCATATTGAGGGCATTTTTTCCAGAGGTTTCTCTTGGTAGTAATAATATACACCATCTAAATTCTACATTGTTACCTAGGAGTAAATGGAAAACCTTTTTTTTTCATATGGGAAATGTTTTATGGAAAAAAAAAGTCTTTATTTGAACTTTTTCCTTTCCTGCAATTGTAGGTCTTCATCATGGGATTGGGTTTTTTTACAATTTTAAAGGAGTGGTTTAATTTAACTTTGACTTAAAATATCATTATTTTTTCACCAAAAATGCAACATGTGAAATTGAAATAATTTCTAAATATTTCATTCTGAATCACTGAATCAATACAAAAAAACACCTTTGGATGTATCTTCTGCAGGGAAATTGAAAATTTCCAGTGGAAATAAAGTAATGCTATAAAAATTCAGCTTAAACAAAATAGTATTTTTGGTAAGGAAAGTTTTTGCACTGAATACTGTGGCCAACAGTAATTACAACTTGTCCAAACGTCTGGGAAACCTACAACAGATTTTTGGAACCCTTTAAATATCCCACCTAATGCAGTAATAATGTCACACAGTGGAGGAGTGTGAAAGGATTATAGTGAGAGGCTTGCATCCCAACAGCACCTGAATACAGACATTATGTTTGTTTAACTGACAACAGCTTCTTCCATCTATGATTTTAACTTTGCAGAATACTATAAATAGATAGCACTTTCACCAAAAGCATTAAATTAGCCAATTGGGTACTTGACTTTGTAATGTGAAGCAGTGTGGAGTGATAATGAACACCATGTGTGTGTGATAATGGGGGTTGTAGAAAATGGATCTGGCCAGCTGAGTGAAAAGGAAATGCTAAAGAAGAAAAAAATCTCATGTCCAAGCCAAAACAAGTGACCTAGAGAAGCAAGTAAAGGTTTGTATTCAGGGCAGGCTAGAGGCCTGAGAGAGATCAGCAATTCTGCAGGGTATTTTTAAGCATATGCTCAAGGCCCTCCTTATTCGGCAGGAAACTTAAGCATATGCTCAGAGGTTAAGCATCAGCTAAAGTCTCATTGATGTCAGTGGGTCTTAAACACATGCCTAGAGATACATATGTGCTGAAGTGCTTTTACAAATAAGAATGGACTGGGGATCAGGGCCTCAGTCCCCTGGTACTTCATAGCAGGCTAACCCTGCAACCTCCTGGCTTTCCAAATTCTTCAGAGTAGATCTCATTTATTATACACACAGGACCAGACTTAAGCGTGTAAGAACTTGCATTACTGTACATAACTGCCATTGGCCCTTCGGTACTGAAATGGGAAAGTACAGATACATTTATAAAACACTAGTAACTTCTACTGTACTTTGCCCAAAGAATTCTCTTAATGATAACAACGAATGCATAAAATATGCAGAAATACAACTTTTGAGTGGGTCATTTAGCATTTCCATTACCGATGCAAGAAAACTTACACAAGAATGAATGGAAAGATAAAACCGAATCTTAACTGAAACCTGACTTAAAGTAACTTATTTTGAAAGAGCGCACAGTGCTCTTTATTCTTGCGCAACCGATGGATCTGCATTTCCTTGTCATCTTCTGTGCCTGAGTAGTTCACTCCTCAACTGCACCACTGACTGGGCATCACTGTAACAACAGAAAAGCCACTTTCTTTGCTAATCCAACTTCATGTAGGCAAACCACAAAGCATAATCTGCACACATATAAATTTACAAATGCACAGCACTTATTCTCTGAATCTGTGATGGAAGAATAACATTATGGAAAAATCTTCAGTGTTCTTAGGTAAGTTATGTCAGATTCAAAACAGTTTATCCTTCTGTAAAACTACTTGAAAATATACCAGAAAGTGGCAAGGAGAATGATATGGGCAGATTGCTAATGATATTAATTTTTTTTTTCCATGCAGTTAATACACAAATCTAAATTATCAGTAAAAATCCTTCCTGTGGATTTCAGTGAACCTGAACAACTACTCGGTCTCTACATTTTGTTATTCTCTGAGGATAAATATGTGGTGGAGGAAATGGTCATAAAGACATGCTGCAGGGCCAGCTGAAAACTCCTTTAGTTGGAATCTGTAAATGATGGCTCATTTTAAAACACCCTTAATGTAACAGGAGCAAACTGCGGTGCGTGTGAGTGGCAGGACATTGCCAGAGTACTGCTGTGTGCAACTGCTCTTCTCCAGTGATGCCACAGCGGCAATTACCACCTCGCCTAAAATTATAGCAAAAATCTGACTTCAACAAACAAGCAAAAAACAGCTAACTTCACTAACATTTATTAAAGCAGGCAGAAAATAGATTGTAAAAGCCCAGCTTTGCACGTGCATTTTCCTTTTGTCACCTGACTCTCTGATGTTTTAAACTGGAGAGCATCATTGTTTGGAATTTCCTGCAAACACACCGAGGAAAAGCCACAGCATATAGTATTTCTTCCATAGATGTTAATATTTAAAGGCTCAAAGAAGTGGCTAATGTTCAATTTCTAGTTAAAATCTGCTCACTTTCTTGCTTTGTGTTTTTAGACGAAGACAAGCTGGTGAAAGCATTTCCACATTCCTCTTTGCACTTTTGTCATGACAAAACTTACCTGACGTAGGCAAATTTGAGTTCTAAAAACATGTATCTTATTCCATTAGCTATGGAAGAGCACCTCTTCCTTCTTGCCCGAGCAAGCTGCTGGTTATCATTCCCATCCCTCCAGTCGGTCGACTAACACATGACGCTGGCCTAGCATAAATACAAAACAGGTTCCTATGGAATCTGCAATTCTGTTTGAACATCCTACCACTGACCACAGCGGAACAATGGTGTGCCAATGATATGGAAAAAAATAACTCTATTTGCTCGCTCTTTTTGTGCCTCTGTCTGAAATATACCTAGCTCCAAAGCTATTCTTTATAGTTATGAGGTGACAACTGAGAGCTAGCAGTCTGCTGAGTGAAAAAATGTTTGCATTTATCCTTTTCAGAGATATCCTATATAGACACACACATACATGTGCAGCAGCTATTCATAGTGGGTAAGGAGATGTACCTAATCAACTACAGTGCTTATTCAGCGGTATGAAAAGGAGTTTTTTATTTTGTGTGAATTGAGAAAACTTCATTTTAAAATATTATTTGAGAAGAAAGCAATGTTTAAGCAAAGCCTACAGCTGCACTAGTATTTAAAACACTGAGAAGCAGTGTTTTAAGTTTTCTGTGAACACTTTTGCCTATCATTTTTAATAAAGAAACTAATGTTTTCTAAGTTGCTTGAAAACAATGTTGTTTTAATGTCAAATGATTGAAGTCTTTACATTTTTCACTCCATCACTGAAACGCTGATACTGGGGAGTCCTCTGGAGGTCCAACTGCCCACCTGCCTACCTGAAGGACTATCACCAGCAACAAACCAAGTCAGACATGGTTTTGTTTAGTCAAGTCCTGAAAACTTTCAGGGATAGATATTCCGCCTCCTCTCTGGGCAGTCTGGTACCATCCTGCACTACCTTCCAAAGGCAAATGTTTTCCCTAACTGCCATTCTAACCTTCGAAGCCACAAGCTGACGCTGTGGCCCTTTTTTTTGCCACTTGAAACTATTGAGAAGGGTTTGGTTTCATCATCTCCCTAGCTTGCCTTCAAGCGTTTGCAGTCCATTAGACTTCCCTATAGCTACTTCCTCAACAGGCTATAGAAGGACAGCTTCCTTCACCTTTCCCTAAAGGTTGCGTCCTCCAGGCCTCTGCCACCTTGGTAACCCTCCACTAGGCTCTCTCCAACATCTCTACATTACCAACATTTCAGTCAACCTCGGGAATCACTTCTGTAGTACTGAAGAACAGGATGACCTCATTTTATGAAGGTTGCTCGAAAGGATGTCACTGAACACGCTCAGAGGAAGCTGAAGGCACCAAAACCCCACCATATCCCTTCTCCCAATGCCAGAGGTGACCACCACTAGCACTGAGATGGCAGAAACTGGTATGCATCCACATATGCCTTCAGTTATCTCTGCTCTGGGGGCAGTAGAAGGTAGCAGATTGTGGGGGCTATAATGGCTGCCATCACTACACCTAAACCCCTTCCTTGAAGTCCATTTTCAGATGGACTTTATCTCTGAACTTCAAACAATCTCATTATTCCTGGAACATTTTTCCCCTTGAATGGATCATTTCAAGGAAATATAAAAAACAGTCCTATGATCAGATGCGGTGTGTAAGTCCTATGACTGCTGCCCTTGATTTAAGAGGAGCAGAAATCCCTGCAGAACTCTTTCCAGCAGGCGGGCATTTAATAAATCTTGTGAAAGTGTGAGGAAAATTTTGAAAAAAAAAAAAAAAAAAAGGAGACACTGATAAGAGAAATACTTTTGAAACAGTTTAAAGTCATTTTCCAGCCAAGTAATTACAATTGATCTCTGTCATAATTTCCCATGGGTGGAAAAAAAAAAATCCAAACCAAATACACAGTAATTTGCAAGTCTGAACCACAGAAAACCTGTTGTACTATCCTTCTCGGGGAAGGTTAGAAGTGTTGTCAAAACAGGAGGGCTGTGCTTTTCTAATCATACAAAGCTTAATGGTCCACATCGGATCTTTGCCCCTGACAGCATGGATCTTGAGACATAGTGGGTATTAACCCTCTCACAAGTAGAATGATTGGTTTTGTCCTCTTCATCAACAATTCAGCTGTGTACTTCCCTCCTTGAGGTGGGAGAGACAGTTACTGAAGAATCATATTCTAACAGCCTCGATTCTACCTGGAACTCGGTTCTCCACTTACGGACACATTCAGTCCATGTTTCCTACTGATCAAAACCAACTCCCTTATTCCTTTAGGTATCTCTCTGCTCAGTGTCTTGTTTAGGATCTCTGGGTTGCCCTCCAGACACCATAAGAGCAGCCCAGCTCCACATTCACTCAGCAGAGGGGCTGAGACAGCATTTAAGTATCTGACTGTGGCCTGAAGCAAAGAGACCGAGTACCCTGACAAGAGGTGACAACTGCTTGGCTCAGCTCACCTTAGCCACCATGAATCCTCGATCCAGACAAAAACTCACCCAGCCCAGGGGCTATCTGTGCCTACAAGCTTCCAGTAAACTTTTGGGAGCACAGCGTATACACACACACTCTTCAGGCAGCTCTCTGTTGACTGTGACAGGCCATTAAAAATGTTTCTTGTTCCAAGCTTGGAAACATTTGACCCACTGAAGAGAAATCAGCCTTTAGCATGTCCTCCCCTTTTGTCCTCCAACTCACACTTTGTTTTCGTATTCTTTGCTATCAGCAAAAACAGAGAAAAGTTATGGATGAATCTGCTTAGTAAAAAGCATTTCTGAATCTACACTGTAAACTGAGAGCTGACTCAACAGCAGAACTTCCTAAAACCCCAAGTACTCAACAGCAAGTTGCATCCAGGAAACAAGATGATTTTAGTCATAAAAAACCAACTCTACTCTCACTTTGGGTATTTCTGTCATCTATATGAGACACAGTGAGAAGTAACCAGACCTCCCTTCTGTTATTTGCGCATTGCCTTAGCAGGCAGACAAATTATAGAAAAGTAAAATCTAATAAGCCTATTATGGCTATATGAAGGAGACAACTTTCCCTCTTGCACACCAGGCAACCTAAAAACTATCGCTGAATATATATAACTATACCGGCTGCATACATCAGCTGACACAGGATGGCAGTGGAAAACACCAGCAAATTCTCTTTGGAACTCTTCTGAAGACACATTGATTTGGGTTAGGAGTCGGGACTTTGCATCAAGCTAGATGTCAATCCAGATGTTTGCACTGCCATAGCAGCATGGAGCAATTTCAACATTGGTGAAACCACATGGATGTTGATGCTCAAACAAGAAAGTACTGGAGTTGAATTGAATGGCACAACTGATCTCTGAACACATAGTCCAAACCTGTCTCCCCAAAATAATAGATGCAACAGGATCTGCCCATTAAAATGGAAAGCTTTAGCCAAATTCAAGCAGCAGCAGCAGTGTCAGATAAAATACAGATGGGAACGCTGGGCTGAACACAGAGCTCAGACCAGAGACCAAACAAGAACCCTACCCCTGAGGTCTTGGATCACGCATGCAAGCAGTGCCTGCTGTTCTCTGCGCTTGGATACATTCCTGTTTCCTGCTCATCCCTCTGTGCAGTCTTGACACTGCTACAAGGAGAGTGTGTATAACCAATTGCAGGAAGTAGTCTACTCTGAAGGAACAAATGTGCTAATATGCTGTGGGGCTGAGGCTGGGGAAGAAAACCAGTGGTATAACAGGTTCCCCCCACTTCCGCGCCTGTCTGAGAGATGGGGGCATGTATAACATTAGTAAACAACATGCAAAGCTTCTCAAGGGAGGGAAAAAAACAAACCAAACCAAACCAAAAGAGTAAAAAGTTTTAATAGAAGATTCGTTGGTTTTGTGAGCATTCTGTTAGAGACTCTGAAATAAACTCCAAAGTAAAAAATGTGCTTACTTTCAAACAGGATAGGAGTGCAATTAAAAAAAAAAAAAAAAGAAATGCATACTTTAGGAATGTTTCTCACAAGAACAAAAAAAAAAAAAAAAGACACTCCTACAAGAGGACATATAAGGCAAAATTTCAGGGGTGTAAGACCGTAATAAAAGGAAATATTAAAGCTTACCACACTTCTCTGCTAAGCACACACCTAACCTATCCAACTGCTTCTCCTCTCACAGACAAATAAGGTGCTCCAAGGTGAGCATTAGTAAGAACATACTATGCTACACCAGACACAGAATCTTGACCCAGGCTAACACTCTTACATGGACACTGCCAAAGAAACACAGACACTATTGTTAATCATTTCTTTTAGCAAACTTCCTTCACAGCCTGAGCTAAGCACTACATTAAATTGTGAAGAAATCATTAGAACTACTACGCTGCAAGTGACTTTTAAATCAAGTGCATCAGTTATATGGTATTTAGCACTGTGCTGTAAAGGGTGGTAAATGGAGGTGTCATAAATATCTGACTTTATCATCTGTTGACTCATAATCCAGATGCCAATGGGATATAAATCATGCAAAGCGTGTTTCCAGATTAGGAAAATCTGACTGTTCACTATTGTTCTCGCAAACTACAGTGTTTCTTTGCAGGAGCAGGAGTGCCCTCTGACGGTTAGTATCTATTTCTGGGAAGTAAGAGTTGACTGCAAAGTGGCACATCCTAAATCATCTACGTATTACAAATTGTTCTCACTTCCTGTACTATACATTTACAGTCTTCCATAGTCTTAAATATTTTGATAACCACCTTTGTTTTGTTGGAAATAATTGCTTGCTTATTTCTTTTTCCATTTCACGTACTTATACTGACATTTAAGGGCGTGGGCACACATATTAGGGATGCGATCAGAGAACTGCTTATGTATGCACCTAGTTCTAAAAGAAAAAAGTTGAAAGAAATTTCAGCCATAAATTAGAAGATTTCTATAACAGGCTCTAAGAAAGGCCCTGAAAGTCAAATTCAGACACATTGGAATTCAGATACTCAGCTGAATGTCAGAAAACGAAATATATCTAGAAAAAAAAAAAAAGCAGGCAAGGTTGCCGAAAAAGTGTTTAGGTGCCCAAAAGCTTGTACATATTTTTCAACATATCTAACCTAACCCAATAAAACATGTTACCTCTCTTTACAAACCCGGGCTTACTTTGTTTTTTTTTTCCCCCTCACCTGTGACTTTACCTGTCCTTCGAGTATTGAACATCTCAGGGTTATTTATAATATAAATTTTTGTCACTTATAATATCAACTGTACTTTCAAAACAGAGTTGGTAGCTGGAAGAGAGACACAGATTTGGAGCTTTCTATGAAGACAACCAATATGCAAAACTACATAATAGATTCACATCTCTCCCTTCAGCTGAAGGGTAGCAGGACAGGAGCTAACACCTTTGGTGAGACAAAGTCCCCCCAAACTGGTATCAACCACACATTCTCCTTATCTTACACTGGAAGCAAATCTGTGATATCAAAACCCTTATAACATTCATAAACTGCATCCTAGGGTTAATACTAGATCTGACCACCTAGAACAGTCAGGAAAAATAGTAGGAGTTGTAGAATAAGAGTTCCTTAGGCTTGCAAGTGGTGATGGATGGCATCAAGCTAGGGAGCAGAGAGCTCTGTTCATCTTTCCCTACTTCTCCATCGCCACTGCTGATGTGCAAAGGCAGCAGCCATTTTGTTCCTAAATCTTACACTCCGTTAGCAAAGAGACACACAAGCTCTCCTCTCACAGCCACTTTATCATGTTGGTTTTTTTGTAATCTAAACCAAATGTCATTTTCACGTTTTGTCTCAGATGGTGAAAGCCAAAAAGAAAGTAACAGGTTCGATGAAAGAGAACACGAGCAAGCCTTTTCTGTGCCAGATTTTACTCTGGTTTTACATCTACTGCAGAACCCCGAGTATTTTTAAGTATGGCAATATTTGGGAATTATGACTGGAGTGTCCCTTTTCCAGCCGGGATGACAACTGCCTGCGACTCAGACTGGAATTAGCCCGAGCATGAGTCATCTACCTAGCAAGGTCCACTTCGAGAGCTCTCTGCCTGTCCTGCGAGAAGCCCAGCAGCTCGGCTAGCCCCACATGAGCAGGGCCCGCTGCCGAGAGCTGCCCGCAGCCATCAGGGCGCTGCCTGATGCGTCCTGACGCGTCCCTGCGGCTCACAGCCGCTCCCTCGCTGACAGAAGTTCCTACCCCTAGTTTTGCCTGCTTCTGAAGGAAAAACTGCTCGACCTCTTGTCCACGAGGGGGTTCCTCCATCCTGGAGGCGGCCGCGGAGGTGGCTCCAGGGCGAGGGCAGGAGGAGGCAGGGGCTTGGCTCCGGCCGTGCGGGAGCCGAGGTCAGAGAGCATCGCCCGACACTGTCCGCCCTGGATCCGTTTCTGCTCCAGCACCAGCCCCGCAAAGCAAGGGGAACCTGCCGCTCTTTCCTCCCCGCTGCCTATGTCCCCCAATTAGCCAAATGTCGCCTAATGAAGTTCCACGCTAACGGTCCCGCCCGTCATGCCGTCCCAAGATTTTTCAGCCTCCACCGCAGACACCCGGTCACCCCGGGCTGCAGGAACAAGGCAGTGGCAGTGAGAAGACTGAGCCAGGAGAAGAACCGCAGCCCCCTCTTATGGAGGCCGGGGGAAAGGCGTCCCGTGGGGCAGTCTCCATCCTCCGCTGCCCGTCTGGGTGCCCTGCTGCACAGCCATCGCCAGTCCCAGCTGCACGGCGCTCGGCGCCAGCTGCCGCCCTCGGCCATCCACCTCGCCACGGCCCTACAGCCGTACTGGCTGCGGAGGGGCGGGGAGGCAGCGGTGCGGGGTGCAGCGAGCGGGGCGCGCCGGTGCGTGGCTGCGGAGGGCAGCGGAGGCGGCAGGGCCGGCGCTGGCATCACCCTGCGGACAGCGAGAGTACGGGGCGAGCGCACAGGAGAGCGGGGCGCTGGCTGGAGCCCTCTGTGCCCTCACAGCCCTTAGAAAAAGAAGGAAGACGCCCCGGGACGGAACTGCCGCCGGCACCGCCTCTTGAACGAGCTAAGCTGTCGTGCCAAGGCTCGGGGCTTTTCTCTGGCCGTGGCACCTCGCGGGACTCGATCCAAGCCCGTCCGAGGCCACGTCCTGCCTGGTGGCCTAAGGAATTCTTCACGCCTCTTTTGTGCTCTCTTGCGTTTGTCGCGGGGGTTGTTGGCGGCCACGGGCCTCCTGTCGCCTGTGGGCCTGGTTGGTCATTTGCACGTACCCACCCCTGGCAAGCGGTGCTGTAGCAGCACGGGAAAGGTTTATAGCACAAAATTGGTTGTCCTGCTCTAAAACCAATCAAAAAGGCAGTGCTCCAAACATTTTTGTGAACCAGTATTCTAAATAGAAAATAACCATGTCCACCGGGAAATTGGAAGGATGTTTTATCTTGACCGTAACAATTTTCCACCCATTTCAGCATAAATTAGCTAAAACTCTAAATAAATATGCACTTCCAAATTTTTTTTAAAAAATAAATTAATAAATAAAGTTTCAAATAAAAATCTGAAACAGGTTATGTTTTTAGCATCTTTTCAGCTCAAAAAATCAGCATTGTCTAATGTCTAGTTGGCACCACAAGTAGCAAGAGATCCCCATTCTGTTCTGAAATCCCAGCATCTCTGGTATCTACACTTAATAGTGTGCAATGCCTGCTGATCCTGTTTAGCAATGGTGGTTGGATCTCCACAGGCAGAATAAGCACCTAGCTGCTTAATAAAAATTGTTTCTGAAATGGGAGATGGATCGTGACAGGGATGAGCTAAGGGGAAATATGTTGTAATTTTCTAAGAGGAGCCTTCTGGCAGTCCTGCTAAGATGTGTGGTAGTAGCTCAGAAACAGCAGCTGGTTTATGAATATGCAAAAAAATAAGGCACAAGAAGAGTTTTACTGGGTCTTTCCTGTGTTTATGGCCTTTGGGGAATGGAAAGTGCTTATGTTATGGGCAGCATCAGAAGGAAAGTACCAGAGCTGAAGCCAGGGAAAGAGAGTGACAGGTTTTTTGAGGTTGTCCTATAGTGAAATCTTTATCTCTTAAAATTGTCCCCTGCTTCTGCAGAATGGAATACTGACTTTTGGTGCTGCATAGCACTGGAGGAGGAAGATTAGTGCCATTTGTACTTTTAAGGGACCAGGGTATTACCAGCTAAGTAGTGCGACACAGCTCCTGTGTGAACACACAGTTTCTTTTTTTTTTTTTTTTATCCAAAGTTTGGCTGGACTTGCTCTTTACAGGTGATGTCTTTCAGATCCTGCATCCCCATCTGTGACATAAATAAGGAGTCAGAAGTACAGTATTGTACTTCTGTTGTGCTGGTCATTCCACTGATGGAATCTTCTTTTGCTATACTGGCAGCTAAGGTCAAACAGGAATCAAATGCTTTAGATACAAAAAATACAGAATTAAACACAGTCCAGAAACAGAACTCCACGGACCAAAAGGTAGTAAAGCCTCTGGCCACTAGGACGGATGGGCTTTAATTTGTCAATAATTCAACAGCATTATGGAGCAGAAGTATCAATAATAAAAGGGCATGAAAATACTAGTCTTGTTGCTTTATGGACAAATCGACCTAGCCAGTCCAACACCTTGAATGAGGGGAGACTGACATGCAAACCACGGTCTACACATCTTTACCCTTCAGGCATGCCGAGGTGATGGCAAGATCAAAGAGGCTTTTGAAATGCCAAGTTCTGAGAAAGGAAATTGGGAAATATAACTCCAGAGTTAGCTGGAGGGGGCAGGGATGAGGGTCATGTTAGAAGGTGTTAACCACTGTAGAGAGAAGGGAGACTCTTAGCCCAGATGGTGCAGACATTCATTGTTGAAATACAACTGTGACCAGCCCATGTTATAAGGTAATGAAATCTGTCACAACCTGAACATCAAAAGTGGTCACGGGCTATAAAAGAATGGTGTTTGTGGGAGCAGTAGGGACAAGAAACGCCGGACACTAGAGGCTGTCTCTGAAACGCTGTAGTCAAGAGGATCAGAAAGGAGAGGAAGGAAGAGATTGTCTTGCTGACAGCTGCCCGAGGATAGGAGCGCAGGACAAGTAAGATATTGCTTCCTTTGTAATGAATCCAAGATGTACCTCCCTAGCCTGACATTTGCTGAGTAAACCGAGTTAGTTCCTCAGACAAGTCCTTTCGGTCCACCCTGGTTTTCCTATACATTCTTACTACATTCTGTTTTAATTACACCAGTTGAGTCCTTGATTGTTTGCAAATTTCATGCAGACTTTTCCTTAGCGGTGCTTCTAAAGAAGAGTAGCTACAGAAAGATGCCTGGAGCCTATCATAGTTGGGATGTTTGGTCAAAGGGGCACAGACTATGGAGACCTCTCTCACAGGAGATGGCACTTGCAGAACTGAGGTCTGGCAAGCACAAAGGAAACACCTGGATGGTCGGATATATTTCCACTCCTTCATCTTTTTTTTTTCTTCCTCTAATTTTCTTAGGATTTGAGTATAATGGAAGCCAAACCAGAAAAAAAATAGGGATATCAGTGAGCTTTCACGAAAAGCAATGCTAGAAAATAGAAATTATTTGTTCTAAAACTGTACTTGTACTAAAAAGTGCTGAATAGAAACTAATTGCAGGGAAGTAGGTTTTGGGGGGGAGGAGACTAAAAAGATACAAGTGATGGAACGAGCGAAATCCAGCAGAGTGCAGCATCGCCCTAGATGAACACTGCATGAGCACAGCAGCTGCGAATCCTTTGCCTTTTGATTAATTCATAGGTGTCAGTTACAAATAAGCAAATCTCCCAGAAAAAGAATGATACCTTTCCATTTATCTATTTGGAGTAATACTTGGATGCTCCTAAGTGATTGACAGTTTGTTTTCAACATAAATGTTTTGGGAATGGAAAGTAGGATAACTGGAATTGGAAGTGGGAGCCAGGAAGATCTAGTCCAGATGAGTGGAGAGGAACTGAGAGCTAGCTGAAGAAATAATGAGTTGACTGGTAGCCTGGTGGTAGGGCAGGACATTGAAATCAAAGGAACTCACAGGACTGACACAACAGAGAATGAAATGAGCGGTAGTGTGGGCAGAGACAAGATTAGTAACTGGAGCCAGAGACAGGGGAAAAAAAGTCATTGTAAAAGACGACACAAGAAGGATCAAAGAGGTCAGAAATAAGCAAAAAGGGCATTCTGTTAAGCAGCGAAGCCCATCTCTCTACAGAGGCCTTGGGATGGGTATGTGACACTCTTCTGCTTCCTACAAGTCTCTGTGAAGCTCCACGTCTTACCTAGTATAATACTGCAACACGAAGGATGAAAACATGCTATCACTGCCTGTCACTTTGGCAGGAGTCAGCAGGAAACGGTCTATACTGTGGATTTAGAGGTTCCAAACCAACTGTGGTACCGTGGAGATAACAATATGCTGCCACATGATAGAACTTCTGTTTTGTTTCGTTTTGGTTTTTTTTAAAAAACCAGGACATTGCAGACAAAATTATTTTTAAAAACCTTGTTAGTGTCACAGAGTTAAATCTAGAAAAATCAGGAAATGCCAGCATTAAAATTGTTTTTACCCAGTCCCTGGTGAAAAGGCATTATGCTGGGGTCTTGAAGCACATGGCCACCTGCTCTTTCTCCACCGGAATTCTGTTTCGTTCTCTGTTCCGGGAAACCTTGCTTTGGGGGTGGTCAGGTTTGTACAGTGGAGGGTCCTTTCCCTCCCTTCATACCTCACCTGTTGCAGAAGTACAAAGGACACAAGGCATGAGGCAAGGGTATATAGTAGAAGGATGGTGTCATGGTTAGAGTCACAGCAAACTCTGAAGAACAGCACTTTACTTCATCACCTTTTCACTTCCGTAGGTTTGCCATGATATTTGGGAATTCCCTGAGTGAAACTTTTGCTAGTCACTGCTCACTTTTGTTTTCTAAGTGAAGATCCATGTCATCTGGTACTTGAGGCTCTGTGGTCTGCAGTATATAGGACTACCAAAGGCTACAAATGAAGTTGTGCTTGAGAAAAGGACTGCATCCACCTGAGTACTCTGAAAAGCCACATCTTAGGAAACTGATGCTGGGGAAGGTGACAATTCTAATCTTAATTTCTAGGCATTATAAATCCCTGATCTATAAAATGGTGATGAGATCACTATATTACCCCAGAGGGGTGGACTAGAAATTAAGTAACATTTCATTAGCACTGAGGTACAGCAGTAAAAGGTCCCATCATCCACCCTACACAGATCAGATGTCCAACTGGAAAGCATATTTTGTGATCTTATAATTAAAACCCGATCATCATGCTTATGAAGTGAAGTCAAATTAAGATGGTATGGCCAATGCTGGTTGTGAGATTTCCTGTCTTTTAGGCTTATTTTACATCTTCATCTTAATTATATATACCACTATGATGCATGTTATGTGTGTGTAAGATTGCATATGTATGTTGAAAGGTGTGCTTACATCCCATATGCACATGGGACTTGTCTGACCTAACTTCAGTCATCTAGACTCGCTCCAGTCAATAAAGAGTTTATTCTAAAGTAGGTGTCCATGACAGGTAGGATGCCTGTTTCTCCACATTGAATACTTGTTAGTTGTTTCCACATAGGAAATGTATATAAGAACTAGATAGTTTGCTTCGTGGCTTAAAAAATACTATGGTATTTCACATTTCTAGTGACAACCAGCATACCTTATTAATGTCAGGTGCAAAATGTACAACTACTCAATTTAGCAAGTCAGACAAAACTCAGCTAGTCTGTGGATTTGATTTCCAAACTGTATTTTCTGACCAAACAACAAATGCATAAGTAAAGTCCAACTTTAGTATGAAAACTTGTTTTATTTTAGATTTCTACATTATCTTTCTCAGACCTTTTTTCTATCTGATGCTTTTCCCTATCCAGTTATCTGCTTTAACAGCCTGCTCCTTGTACTCTTAATCTGGACTGTAAACTCTGGCCTAAGGGCCTTTTTTTTAATGTCCTGTCTCAGTAACACTTAACATCTGAGACACTTCTTGGGTTGGAATCTAAGCACTTCTGTAGAACAGGCAATAAATACTCATAATATCAGCACCATAATGGTTTCCAGTTCCATAGGAATGAAGCACTATATGCCAAAGATACATGGCTGAATCTAGGCACTGCATCCAGGAGGTCTAAGCAATACTAGTGAAATGCACTGTCCACAGGGAACCAGGACGTGCAGATGCTATGGGAGTGGGAACAGTGACTGAGAAAGTTAAATCTGCTTTCGGCACGTGTGATTGCTGTTCCTTTCTAAGGAAAGAAGTACTAACTGTTCCTTAGCAGATGGAAGGGATGGTATTAGTCTCTGGCTTCTTCCCATTCCAGTTTTACTATGAGAAGGAAGGAGCTTTTTTCTAGGGGGGTTTTAGCACATTTCTGACTGGCCATACTGCTTGAGAAACCTGTGTGTGGCCCCCCCCAAAAAAATGTTTGGACAGTAAGTAGCTACTCTCTCATTTTCCCTATCCCTTCAAATACATACACAGAGTAGTTAGTGAATTATTCACAATAAAAGCAAAGCACTTCACCTTTTGATATTAATAAACTGACTGTACTAGAAATAAAGCAGTAGATATTACTTCAGTTAATGCCATGAGTCTAACAACAATTAGTGCTATCAAGAAAAGACAGAAATACAACTGCATGAAAAGGGACCGAATCTGTTTGGACTAAGCATTACAATGAAAATTCATGCTTGTAAGTCACAGAAGGGAGAGAGAAAGAATGAGGATCTTCACTCCACCAGGATGCAAATGAGAGTGATGTGCAAAGGATGTACTGAGGGAGGGAACAGCATCAGGGATTATTCTGACTTCTAAGGCATACCTAGGAGGCCACTGCCACAATGGTGGGATGTACCCAAGAAGGAATGGTGTCTTGTTTAGCCCTGGAAAAGCAATGACAGTATGTCTCAGAGATTAGATGATCTGGAGCAAAATAAAGCCATGCATGGAGGTGATGAGCTGAATGAGAAGCCAATGATATTGTTTATGATATTGACAGTCTTCTGAGGTCTGCTGAGACAGGTCATTGTTTCTGGGTTATCACTCTTGGGTAAGAAGTATCTGGCAGTTTAGACTCTCCCAGTCATGCAGCTAGAAGGATAGCAGAGAAATCCCCTTTCTGTGTAAAGGCCAAGGAGGGAAGTTTGGTTATTCGATAAACACTTTCAAGCAGAGAAATGCCAGGAACCACCACTCCTAGCAGCAGAGTTGATTGTTGAGCTAAGCCACCCTGGCATACTTGTGGTAGAGTATGAGAAATTCCACCCATGTGGGATGTTTACCTAACTGGCTGCCACAGTCTGGACAGCTCTTAGTCATCTCAGAGCCAGCCCCTGAAGAAAGTGCTCCCTGGCTTCAGTGCCTTGTGTTTCTCTAGAAGACATCCAGTGCAGATGAGTGGCTCATTCTTGGCCCATTCCGCATTATTTTGAAACAAAGTATGTTGTAATGCCTGGTGTGAGCTGCTAGGCGCTGCAACAGAGATGCCAGGAACAAGTACAGTGACAAAGGAAGTCTTTTACTGGAAGCCCTCTGCAGAAACTCCAGAAATTACTTCTAGTAACGTTTAACCCAAGAAGTCAAGACATACTAATTATCCTTTGTTTTATGATGGCTTCCAGGGTAAGACCAAGAGCTCACTGCCCATACAGCTCTTGTGAGTGACCTAGATGAACAGTACAGAGCAACCCTCTTCCTAGAGGGAAACCTCAACAAAGGCGAGGTAATACCTTTGCTCTCTCAAGGTACTGCTGGCTGGCTGTGGAACTCGGCCTCGCCCAACCAAGGTTTGTAACATTTTAGCTCATGTCAGAGCCAGTCCCATGTGAGAGCTTTGGAAATTCTTAAAGAAGCTCTGAAAGAGCTTTCCTGAGACATATACCTGTGCTGAATATGAAGGCTCATCTCTACTATCACGGGGTATGCCACTGACATCCTGGAGCATGGCTGAATCACTTCTTTCAGAGGAGAAGAAAAGGAGTCAACTAACAGTTATGCATAAAATGCTTTCATCCTCTCTTTAGCCCTCTCTCACAGACTTACTAGACACACAATTTCTGGTGCTCTCTTGTCTGCTCTAGCTTCAGTTCCATCAGTCTCATGCATATTTCTGTGCATTTTCACAATGTTATGCTTTTCCTTAAAACATGAGTGGTAGGCTGGAGAGGCTGTGACAGGAGCAGGTGGGTAAGATATCTAGAGGACATCCTGTTGCAATAACACATCCGTTGGTTCAGATAATCCCTGCTCTGGGCATTCCAGCATGGTTCTGGAGTAGGCCTTTCTAGCACAATGCCCAGGAAGCTGCTTCCCAGGATAAAGGCACTATCATCAAAGAGCCCTTCCCACAGCAAGAGGGTGTCTATTTATGTGTCTGATCACCTTGTAAATGAATGTTGCATGAGGTGAGATGAGATGCGCCAGCAGGCTCAAGAGGCAGGATGCCCTCCAGCAAGTACTCCATTGTCCTTCCTTGATATATGAGGTGCAGTGTTTTTTCAGGACAGCCCAGGCTGTTTCTGATGCACTGTCCCATGCCAGACTAAAGCACTCCCATTCTAGGCATGAAGACAGTTCTGCTGTACAAGCCAAAGACAATATTGTGTATGCAAGTACATTCTGCTTCCTCTGGGTTTTTGCTCTGTCTCTGTGTTTGTACAGAGCTGTGGTGAGCTGAACCGGCATCTGTTTAGAAATGGTGTGGCTTGGGACAGTGACTGATGAGGAAAGAAGACAAGGCCAGCCAGATGCCAGCGAGATAAAAGGTGTTTGATGCACACATGCATGCAAGTTTGGCCATCTAGAAGTAGAGCAACTGGCCAGAGTCGTCTTTGTTTCTGACACAGCTGACTTCCTAGTAGATCTGGGCCACTTGGCAATGCTGGTGTTGCTATTTGTCTAGCAGGTTCAAATCAGGGCCACTGGATGGGGATGAAGTGGATGTGACTGAACTCAGGACTGGCATTTACTTTCTTATGTGATGGGCTGTTTAAACTTACAAAGTCAGTGGAGATCTAGTCAGTACAGGGAATGCACCCTGAAAAGAAATCCATCAGACCAGCCATGGCATATGACAGTTGCCCAAAAAGAGACATCCACACATCCAAGACAGCCACATGCATCTGGAAGACATGACATCACCCTTTCCAAAGGGAGAGCTGGAAACCACCAAACAGCACCAGCACCTTTGATTAGGTGATTACTTCCAGACAGTGTGTCTACTTTAGGGTGACCAGATCACTCTCTAAGTGCCAGTGACTGTCCTGACAAGGGACACACACTGTCCACAACAAAACCTTAAGCAAACTAGAGCACGTGTAGGCACCTACTTGTGGACACCTGACTATGTCTTGGCTTTGAACTGCATCCCAGCCAGGCTGTCAGCGCAGCCAAAGAGAATGTGAAAAGGAGGAGAGGAAGCACAACTCCAGATTTTGTTAACACAGCTCATGCCATTAGGGATTCCCCTGGGATGAAGTAGGCAGGGCATAGCACAGTCATCCAAGGGAATGAGAAGACACCACACAGCTGTTGTAATTCCAGTCACGTATGGGAGCACAGGGACAGCAGAGCACAGCCGTTACGGAAGAAAATACACGTCCACTCACTTTCCAGCCTCTGAGGAAACAAACAGACCAAATGAGTTCAGATTCCATCCTGTGGACTTCGGGTACCCAGGAAACCGGTGCATGACATCATGTGGTGGAAAGGAGATGGCAACTTGTGCAGCCTCTGTAATGCTGGAAGAAACTGTCACTTCTCTACACAGTGGGGAATCTGCTGGCTTTGAGAAAAGAATCGAGCAGTCAGTCCCTGCTTACAATGTACAATTGTCCAAAAGTTGCAAGGAAGTATATGGAAGTTCAGAAGCTAACTTTGAAAAACTTCTTTCTCCAGATGATTTTGTCATTTTATAGTGGTAGAAGATGTGGACCCACACCGTGGATGTATGACTTAAAGGAGCAGGTGGGTCCACGAGTCAGTTTGATTTACCAAAGTGGCGATCACCCCACTGGTACCCCTAATAAATTGTTTATTTAAGGCATTGGCAGGTTTCCCCTCAGCGTGCGTATGCCAAACCACAACTAAAAGCCTAGCCATGGAAGTGAAGTCTTGAGAGCAATTCCTGAATCTACACTAAAAACAATAAAGCTATAGTTAAATCAACTCTTAAAAGTAGTGTAACTCTTTCTAGGGCTGAAATAGCACTCTTATTTTAAGCATTGTTGGAGAAAGAGGAGGAGGTTGAGTGGAACCCTTAAAACAAACATTTGCATGTGAGGGTTTGGAAACTTCTTTCAGTGTACTAAACATTCACCAAGGCTTCCTGTAAGCATTGGAGTTTGTCCTTTCGCTGCTGGCTGGTTTGACCTCCATCAGCCGCCCGAAAGCCCGTCTCCAATTCGGCAGCAGCTGTGCCGCGGTGAAGGACATCAGTGGGGTGGACGGTGACAGCGGGGGCTGGGAGACCCGCGGGCGCAGGACAGTGCCTGAGCCCTCAAGACCGGCGGGCAGCAGACGAAAGTGGCCGTCGGCCCTGGGCGGCTGCCCCAGGTGCCCGCACACGCCCAGCAGACGCGGAACACCTGCGGCTGCCGCGCCCGACGGGTAGCGGCTGCCTTTGCTGCGGGCGGGTCGCGGCCAGTTCCTCGGGGCGGCGCGCAGGCTGCGCGGGTTCTCCGCCGTCTTCTCCGCTCCCCGCCCTGCCGCGGCGCTCCCCGTCCCTCCTCCCCTCCCCTCCCGCGGCCATCCCGTCTCCTGGGCCCGCGGAGCGGCGCGGAGCCCCCGCGGCATGGCGGGGAGGACGGGCGTGCGGTGGCCGTGGCTGTGGCCGTGG
>JANHFX010008176.1:0-42226 GCA_027560015.1 Chloroceryle amazona
CGATTTCTAGCTGTCCGCCGCCTGCGTGACACTCGGTTTGGTCAGCGAGTCGGGGCGTCGGGTGGGGGGCGGGGGGGGGGGGCGGGGGGGGGGGGGGGGCGGGGGACACGACACGACAAACAGACAGATGACATAAACTAACCAAATATGTACTCCGTACCATGTCATTCTCAGCAATACAAGGGAAAAAAGGGAGCTTTAGGGAATTAGCAATCTTTACCATGGGATCTGGCTGGTCTTTGGTCTACCATGGGAGGTGGTGAGTGTTTGCTTTTGCATTACTTGTTTTCTTTCACCTTCTTCCAATTATTAAACAATTAGTTTTGTATATTTTATCTTGACCCTCAGGTTTTCTTGGTTTTATTCTTCCCTTCTTCTTCCTCGTCCCCCTGAGTGAAACAAGCAAGCAACTGTGTGGTATTTATCTGCCCACTGGGTTAACCCACAACAACTGTACTTTGCAGAACTGAGCTACACGTCAGAAGATTCTGTCAGCATCATTGTTTTGGTGCATCAAAATCTTCCTTGATTTGCACTCTTTAAAAAGATATAGACAAATGTGAATAACAGGTTTATGTGTACATCAGTTAAAGAGAAGGGAACTGACTGCTGATGTAGAGCCCAACTGAACAATCTTTTAGTATTAGCAGTTCTTTTCCATTCATAAACATTTTGATGACTATGTCCAACAAAGGGGGAAACACTGTAGATGATTATTTTAAAGTGAGAATAAGACTCTTATTTATTGAATGAACTTTGGACTCCTTAAAGTCCAAAGCTGGATCACACCCTACAGATTCACAAGTGGGCAATTTTCAATATATTTATTTCCTTAGATTTCATTCTTCCCTTTCTAATTGTTACCTATTATTTCCAAAAAGTAGATAGATCTTGGTTATTTCTATATTCTTTAAGTGAGATCAATCAATTTACAAGGGCTAAATGTTTTATGGCTTATGTTTTAAGGGCTAAAGGTTTTATGGATAAGAACTAGATAAGTAGATTGAGGAGGAATATTTGTTGCTAGGGAGGCATATTTGGGTTTGGCCTTTTTGCAGTGGAACCATAAAGACAATGAGGAGGGTCTGAAAATGTTTTCTTTGGAGTTGAGTATTAGTTGTCTTGTGAGCACTTTTTCAGAGTGCTGTCAAGTCAATGGTATCTTTTAAAGTCTGAAAGCCAAATTTGACAACGGTTTGTAGAGTTGTAGAGGAAATATATGCTTTGAATTATGTTTGAATAAGATCCTAGAATCATTAAATAGGGGTGTGACTTGGGTCTCAGTTCCATTGAGTATAAAGAGAACTGAGCATGTGCAAACAAGTACAGGATTTGACTCTGCAGATTCTACTGAATGAAGGAAACAAATTAGATTTCTAATTGTTGTTGTTGTCTTTTCCAAGGTCTGTATAATAAAGATACAGAAAGTGTTTTAAATTTCCATAGGCTGTGAAGATGACTATCAAGAAACAAAATGTGACTGGATCAGTATGAAAATCCTTTATTAACAAATTTGACTAACTCGATTGCTAAATTTGTTTTTAAAGTTACACACACCACACCCCCCCCCCAAACTGTAGAGAGTATTGGTTTTAGTTTAAATATCAAACAGAGATGCATAGTAAGTGGTAAAAAGGAATTTCTGTTTCTGGCAAAAAGTAAAATCAATATTTATTTTTTTTTCCCTGAGAATTACCCACCATTTAAGCAAGCAAAATGTAGGAATATTTTTTGAAGTGTTTCAGCAGAAAATATGTAGCTTTAATTGTGTAAAATGACAGTGTTCAGCAAGGTAAATGTATTGAGTTACTCCAGGAATAGAAAGGAGATGGCGTTACAGTAGTTTTCCCCCAGGCACTGAGTTTCACAGGTGCTGAAATCCTGGTGGGCTACAAGGATAGGACTGTAAATGCAAAAATAACAATTTGCAATTAGATGCATTTTTGTGTGAAATGTGATAAATCAAGGGGTGGAATTTGTCAGGTATCAATTCCCTAACAGCAAGAATGTTTATCTAAAATACAAAAAGCTTGCAGCTGAAATCACTATTTCCTCATCGCTCGGGTGACGAGAGGAAATATTAAAACACAGTTCCTAGAAGGAAGCTTTTTGATTTCTTTTTGCATTCATTAGAAAGCATTTGTTGTGCAGGCATACTTTTGGCAACACCTGTATCTGCATGCTTTCTAAAAACTGTCAGTTTGTCACGGGGTACGGCATTTAATTGGTGCTGCCTGCAACTTACCCCTTGATTTGGGGAGTGTAGAGTTGATAGAAAATTAAGGGAGCTCTTGCATAGAATTCTGCACACCCATCACTCTTGGTTAGTGAGAAGTGTTTCTTCCTTCAGGGAGGATGTTGGCATTAATTGCAGCATACTAGCTAGGTTAACACTGAATCCCTTTGATAATGCTAGGAATGAGCTGTTGGAAAACATGTAACTGAGAAACTAACTCCACAGTGAGAAACAAGCTACCTTAGCTGTGACCTAATATTGGAAATCACAACTTGCACTTTCTTCACCCATTTAAATATTGCAGGGCTTGGATTGTTTGCTGAAGGAAGAGGGGTTTGTTTTCAAATAGGGAAGTAAAGTCACCAAACGATGCATGTACAGAAGTGCGTCTAGAAAGACCTAATTTGGCTTCCCTGGAGAAGTGAGGCCTGGCCTTAAGGAGGTACCCTCAACACATCACAAACATGGAAGAGAAGAACAGCAGCTCAGTGGTGATAAGGCAGTTTTGCCTGTCACCCTGCTCTGAGAGACCATTCCTGCACCCACGCTGGCTGTGCCAGCCATGACATGACCCCTCAGCTCTAGAGTTGAAGTGCACCCATCCTCTCCTTCAGTGCACATAGGGTCAAAGTCTGAACGGTGAAAGCTCTGAGCCTGTTGGAGCCTGTCTGCTTAGCATCAGTTGTGGGCTGACTGAATTTTTTCAAGATTTAACTCCAGCCCAGTTTTCTATGTGGTATTTACTCAGTGGGACATAGCTGAACATAATCACTGGGTAACAAGAGAGTCCATAAGTACAGATGAGGCTCACAGATTAATAACAGTAATATTTTATGTTTTGCAACATTAATATTCTTCAGAGATTGCAACATTTTTTCCATATATGGGCTAAAAAGATCCCCTTTTTGGTTTTGCTATTTTAACTTTGTTCCTTCTGAAAAGTGAATGACTAAACTGCTATGGAAATTCTCCCTATCAAAAAAAAAAAAGATAGGACCTCTCTCTTTTTTTATGTATGTTATCCACATACACAGCACTAATTTCTCTTATCCTTGTGAGTGCTCTGTGGATTCAGGGTCAAAGTATGGGGCACATTCAAAGCTTGTGGTTATATTTTTTGTTCCTCGTGGCCCACACAGGGAGCCTGAGCCCTGAATGACAAGGTGATGCAGCTTCCCAGAGGCTGCATGATGTCAGGAGTAGGGAAGCAGAGTTTGGGTCCAGGTCTCACTAAGTAGTGTGCTCCTGGGTTATTGACCCCAAGAATCTATGAGGTGTGGGACCAACCCTATGATCCATCTTGTAGGGGAGTTCAGAGAAGTGAGACCCCAGGGACAAGAAGTTTGCTTCTCCAGGTGATAGTTGCAGAGACCTGGCTGTAGAAGTAGTTGACCTCAGGCCAAGGTTTACTACTCTGTATGTTCCTGTTGCCTCAAAGTGGTTTGTTTTACTGGAATGCAATAAAAATGCTAGTGATTGAACATAAAATGTAGGTGAAGAAGCACAGTTAATATGTGAAGTATTAACCAGAGTCAGGCAACAAATGGCTGTGGTGGATGCAAGAATCTCCTGCCAGCCTCTGCAATGGCAATAAGTTTCCATTCAGTGTGGCTCTGAGTGACAGCCAGGACACAGAAGGAAAACAAACAGCAACTCTTATCTTCCTCCTGAAGCAGCCCCAAAACGAATATAAACACTGATTGTTTAGAGACCGTCAATTAAGCTAAGAAGTATTTAGAGCAGGTGCAGAAGAGATAATGAATGAAAAGGGAACTTTATAGTCTTTCATGTTTAAAAGAATTTGGCTTCTTGATGTTATGTTCGTTGGGAAAAGTATTGAATTGAAAGTTGGAGTCTGTGATTCCTTTATGAACAGTTTTTAGTTTAAAATAGTTTAGTTAAACATGCTGCAGACATCAAGAGGAAAGGTCTAAATGATGAGAACTTCAGTGCTGCAGGATGTTTTATTTAAGACTGCAGTAATATTGAAAGAACATTTGAACTTACGGGTAGAAGTTTATGGACTTTCTTGTTAACCTCTGGTTTATTAAAGTGTAGTCGTGCAACCTTTCATATCCTTAACTCCTTAGTGGTGTTTAGAGGCATTGCTGAGAATGGGGCTTTCTCATCTTAGTCACTTTGTACGAATGTGATTCCTGGGAACTTGAAACGCCATTTCAGACAAAGGGTGAGAGGAAAGGAAGCATTCATCATCTTCACTTTACAAAGGAAAATCTAAGAAATAGAGGAGCAAGGGATGGAGATCTTACAAAGAGGCACACTGCTTCTAGCAAAAGAACATTTAATTGGCTTTTTCTAAAATAATTATGCAGATGAAACAGGAAGCTGGACCATCATCTCCCAGTAGTAATTCAGAATAAATGTGGGAGAATGTAATTTTTTAATCTCTAATCTTGGCCAAGTTTTAAATGTCCCTTCCTAAAATAAGTAATAGTATGCATTGTTTCTTGTTTGGGTTTTTTTTTTCTTGGTTTTGGTTTGTTTGGTTGGTTGGTTTTGGAGTTTTTTGTTTCTTTGGGTGTTTTGGGGTTTGTTTTTTTCTTCAAAGATCTAACTGTTTAGTATTCCACACTTTCACATTCTCCACGCTTAGTTCTCTCTGTAATCTGAAGCAGTTTATAAATGGTTTTTAGCTCCTCTTGTTTCTGTTCTGGGAAGGCAGCGTTACTATTCAGGGCTAAAGGTAGTAGAAGGAAACACTTTGGATGTTAATCAGAAGTGCAGCCCTGGTTTACTGAATAGCCTGGGGAAAACTGCTTGATCCTTTTGCCCAGCCTAGCTGTTAAACCAGTAAATAGGAAAATGTCTTCCTTGACGACTCGATCATCAATCCAAGATGCCCATCCCCTTGTTAATTATATTACCATGTCAAAACTACTAGGAACAGAGGCAATACACTCTCTAAGCAAGGAGCTTGTGAGCTGCTGTGGTGTGCAGAGCATGCCTGCATTACCCAAGGAAGACACCGGTACTGGGGAGTGCTCTGCACCCCCGGGCCAGTGCAAAGGTGAGGAGTGGTTGTGCCTTTGAGGCAGAATGCAGCTCAGGGGTGCCAGGCCACTGCTGTGCAAGGTAATGCTGATGCAGGGACACCTCCCAGCACCTCCTCCTCATCCCACAGAGCTCTGCATGATGGCTGGGCTGTACTGGGGAGAGGTCTGGTGGGCATGTTGTATGGTGCATCCTATTTCATACATCTCTTATCTTGCGTAAGATAAGACCAACCAATCTGCCCAGAGGGACGAGAAGATGGCATCATTCCCTATAGGTATTAGGAGGTGGAGATGAGACAAGTAGGCTAACAAAGAGAAGATTGAGGTCACTGCATGTCTGTTGTTTCTCATCCCTCCATTGACAATCACCCTGCAAAATCCCAACAAGATACTGTCTAGTTCAAATTACTGACAAGGAGGACTTTTCAGTTCTGGGAAGGGTTTACAAGAAATCAGCTGCTGATAACCAGCAATGTAGGAAATATTCCCAGTGATGTCATCCCACTGATGTCTCAGTGGGAAGAAAGTAAGTCCTTTGTAGCAGCAGTGAGATCACCTGAGAATCCATGTGCTGACCAACTGGGAAAGATGAAGTGAGGATGAGTCTTAGGCTAAACAGAAGATGAAGCCTCATGGGCTTGGTTAAATTACTTAAGTATCACTTTATCTGTAACACAAGCAGGCATGTATAAAGACACATGGGAACACACAGTTCTTTGCCATGGTTGAATATATGCCTTTATTAATGTAAAAAAGACAGAGTTCTATTTCAGTCAAGCATAATATAGTTTGCTGTTACATTCGCAGTTACACTGAACATGTATTTGTACATTTGGTTTTAGTTTATCTCAAACTGTCTTGCCATTTGTTTCTAGTTGATCTCAAACTGCCTTGCCATTTTTAGTCCTTAAATATTTATAATATCTATAGAACCCACCCTTTTTTTTAACCAATAAAATGAGTCGGTGATGTTAATCTAGTATATTTTTATAAAACACATAAAAATTTATTACAGAAAAGTAACTCCAAACTCTCTGATAAATCCTTCTAATGAAGAACCTTGTAACAACAGCTCTTCCTTTTATATATACGCAGGGAAAAAAAGAGAAACAGGAATGAAACATTTAGGTTTGTACTTTCAGTGTGTTACAAACAAGAGAAGTGAAACCATACAAGCAAGACAATGTTTTACATATACTGGTAGTTGCATTGAGTTTGCTTTTGAATTTAAATATTAATTTAATTAGCCCTTGAATAAAATGTAGGGCATAAATGGACTATCACCTCACACAGAGGTTCTCTTTGGAATAAAAAGGGATTTCTTTTTTAAATATCTGGAAGCATGTGCCAGCCTAGATGTGGATTACAAATTAGCTGTATATGCTGATGTAACAGCATATATGTTACCATATGAAATTACAAAATACTGTACTAACTACCACGAGGATGTTATTCACTTTTAAAATTGAAGCATTAATTACTTTGCTTTCCAAAGTACCAAATTATTTTTCCTCTTGCAGCTGTGCTTTAAGTCCTCGAACACTAAAACAAGTAGGGAATTAAAGCTAAGATTAAAATTGTCTCAAAATTAGTTTCCTGGCATGATTTTAGTTGAATTATAGAGGAATTTTTAATGAATCTTCCATTGAGAAAAGTTTATTGCTAATGCTTTTTTGTGTGTCTGTCATACAACAGTTCAGCATTCTTTTAATTTGCATAATTAACTTAGATTTATATTGCCTTCTCAGTATATTTTTCTAAGCCTTGAGGATTCTGGAATACAAATGCCATTTTAGTTTAATCTATTAAAAATCTGGGCACTTTTTTTTTTATTTCCTTTTTTTCCCTCCTTCATCTCTTCATTTTGTAACCAACTCCAGTTGGCCAGAAATATCTATTTAACTGTGATGTTCCCCTCCTTAAACCTCCCCCAAAATATGACATGAACTGGTTCAGACTTGAAAAGTCATCATCTAAGGTCTCTTCATTACCATTTCATCCCCTGAATTTATGTTTAGAGAAGAAAACCCTTTTCCTGATGTAGAATTATGGTGCTTGGTGGAGCCGTTGTGTTCCTCTGGTGATGGCATTGTTTGTTTCAGTGGTGCCATCAGTCATTCCCACTGTGTTCAATTGAAAGTGATTAACTTTTAGGAGGTATATTTGTTATAAAAAACAGTCTTTCCATGTGGATGCTAGCTCTTTGTTCTTAACAGACTGAGGAAAACATTCTTTCTTGCTCCCCCACCCCCCTGACCCCAGTTTGGATACCAGTACTGGAAATGCAGAGCAGCAGGCAGTCTGTGGAGGGTGCAGGTGAGAACAAAAACTGTATACCTGTATACAGAAATCAAAAGAATTTTTATCTCCATACCTGTAATTTAATTTTGGGTCCCTGTAATTTGAGAAACAAAGCACCTGAACAAATTTTATTCAATGTTAATGGACACATTATAGAAAAAAAAAAAAAAAAAAACCAGAAACCACAAAGCCAAAACCAATCACACTTTCTTAAATTTGGAAGCACACAAAATTATAGAGCTTGCCATGGCTCCTAGACCTGTGAAAGCAATGTAGCTAAATACCTGATTTCTTTGCGACAGGGTGGGAACCAAGCTATTACATTGACCCAGCTGCTATTTGATCTGCATCATAAAAGAAAGAGATCAAGGGAAATGGGCTGTCTTTCGTTTAGGCATAAATTCACTTCTGAACAAGGGGCTAGCAGAAGGCCAGGGCAGATCTCTGCTAATGGGGAGGTTCCCTCGGTGCTGGGGTGTGACTGGAAAGGTCCCAGGCATAATTTTGTCCTGGAAAACTAGCACTGTCTTCCCTGTTCCCAGGCATGGCTTGGATGCTAGGATGAGCCAGGGATAAGCCCTGTAAGGGTTCATGCATGTGGCCACCCTGTTGTGGAGGGCAGGAGAATTTAACAGTGTGGATGTGAGTTATTCCATGCCTGTTGGCCCCAGTGCCAGAGAACAGTCCCAGACTCATTTAATTGACTCGTATAATTGTAGGCAATGTGTCCCAACAAAGCGTTAAGCAAACAGGGGAATTTACCCGTTCTGGATTTTCAGCCCTAGCAAGGCAATGAGTAGCAGGGGCATACCTGGTGAATATTTTACTGTGCATGGTTTTGAAAGTACCGCTGCTCTTGGCTGTAGCTACAGTGCTTGTGTTAGAAGAGGCTGTAAAAGTTAACTTAGGCAAGAAAAAGAACAGCAAATGGGATTGGGGCTCACTATTGTATTTAACTTAGAAGATAGTATGACCCTGCAAGCTGAACTGGGGTGAGGGGAACATGGGTCACAAACACTCCTGAAAACTGAAGATTGAGTGAGTAATGAGTTTTCCTGCAGATGGACACACTTCTTTATGGTATCATAAATTAGTCCCTGAAATGGTGGCTGTACACCACATACCTAAGGCTGTAATTTTTCAGGTTTAAATGGCAGTTTTTTCCCCATCCTTTTTCTGCCTTGTTCTAATGTCCTGTAAGTTTCTCATAACCAAACCTGCTTCTTACTCTACATGGTACACAGTAAAGGTCTGAAACTTCATCTCCCAGTCACACTTGCACCACATTTTAGCTGACAAGGGTATAATTCTGATCCTTAAAATAGTATTCATGTTATTTATATCAACTCTACAATATATTTTTATAACCTATCCATATAAACTAACATACAAATAAAAAAAAATTTGAATCTGTAAAATTGACTTCATAGGCAAAGAAAAAAACAAATGTATATTTTAATAATACATTTTACACAACAGTAAACTGTTAACAGCTCAGTTTTTATATAGGATTAGAAAGGAATTCAAGCAGGTGTGGTAAATTATAGGTTAAAAGAAAAAGAATTTGTACAAATACAGACTCCTTGTTGTTTAATTTCTACTGAATTTCCAAAACTTCAGTTAAGGCTCAATTTACATTTTCATTACAAGCTATTTTTCAAGATCTTATTTAAAAACTTCAGAATGTAAATTAACAAGTAAGATATGTGCAGATATTATTTTAATTTTGTAAATCTGCTTTAAATGAGAAACCCCTAGCCCATAAAAACCTCTGTAAAACAATGACTGTGATGACCTTTAAACAGCTTGAGGATTAAAGTTTTTGATGTTTTTTTCCATTAGTAAATGGGATTTTTTCCTATAATATTGACTAGAATTCAAGCGTGGTTGTGCACTTTTGCTACCTGTAGTGACTGCCAGACATCATGCATGAGTGAGAACCCTGGATGGTACCCAGAGTGTAAGAGGTGGATGGGTGGCGGTAAGCTCTGCAGTAGATTGGTTACTTGCAACACTAAAAGCCACTTTTTTTTTTTTGAAGCTTCCAAATAGCATGTCTTTTTTGGTTTTGCTTGTTTGTTTTACCCTAGTGTGATGCTTATTATTTTAGCAGGTATTTAAAATCATAATGACTTTTTGCATTGGCTGACTTAGGTGGAAAGGTAGTTGAACCAGAGAATTGGGTCTAGTCTTCTGTAGCTCTTGGTGATAAAACTACACTGCCTACTATGGGTCTGGATGCAATGCCAGCTGATCTAGTTAAAATTATATTTACAAATACAGTTTCTCACACTTTTGTATTTGGAGCTTGATCTTATACTCCTCATCTACCCTGTCTTAAATTAAATTAATTGAAAAACCTAACTATGCAAAGAACAGAAAACTGAACCTTTTGAGGGCAGTGGCTCCCTAATAGCAGTAAAAAGCATTCCATATTCTTTTTCACATATTATGTTTCTCTGTTCATGGAAAAATAGGAAATCGGAGAGATTTTGATGCTAGACTTGGGAAACATAGTATCCATAGAACAATATCACCGTTTTCTCAAGGTAATTTAATGTAGACCTCCTGGCCTCATTATCACTGTGTTCTTCCTAAATCCTCATGTGGAACAGAACTCCTGTTAGCCACGGAAAAAACAAAACTAGGGAATATAACAAAGCAATGAAAGAAAAGGATGCAATGCCCATACAAAGTAAGATATACTAAGAAGTAGCCTGGCATGATTTAATGAACTTTGGTATGGGTTTGCAGCCACCTTCTTAATCTGTGACTGGGTAGAAGCTGAGCACAACATAAAACCAACACAAGTGTTCCCTGCATGCTTTCTACACCTTTTCTCATCCAAACTTAGTCTGAAATGCACTATACAGTGCACACTACATGTGCACTACACATGCGTGGTACACAAGACACTGCTGCCAGTGGCTGCTACAGGCTGGTTAAAAGAATTGGAGAAATGAATCACAAAAGCAGAGACAGATGTAAAGATTTGCATAAAGAAGAAAAAAAGAAAGGAAAAATACCATTGAAAGGTAAGTCCTTAAATCAAACCTTCATATCCAGATGCCTCAAAGATTAGTGAGTTCAGAAGCAATGTGATTTTGTCCATGAACTGATAGAAGAATGGAGCCTGATTTAAGACAGCAGAAACAGACTGAAATGGAGGACCATGAAGAGCACATCAGGTGATAGAGTAGCGAAGAAAGCAGTGACAGGCACAAAAATGTGAAGGTTGTACAAGATGGATAGGAAGGGAGAAAGTTCTTCAAGGTCTTCCAGAGTAGATCCACGGAGAAACTTTTAGAAAGAGCTGGGCCAGGACAATACACAAAACATAGGGTGAGAAGGCTCTAGCAGGCAATTGTCTAAGATGCTGTGCTCTGCCTGCTAGCCAGTTTTATTAGCTCTCCTGATAACACAACAAATGTATCCAAAGACATAATATTTGCAGAAAATAATTCCCTTTGAATGGATACATGCATACCACTGACATCCTTAACTGAAAGGGTGACATAGCTGTACATGTCTCTACAGGTGAAAAGAACCATGGGCTAGGTTTCGTGATCTTGTGGCATATAACCAGAAAATGCTACGTTTCTCCTGAAATAATTTAAATCTTGCTGTTTATGGCTCAGTCACTTGGGGAAGAGAGTTTTTTCATTCTTCATTTCTTCTGAATTTTGCTCTTGAGCAGTGTGTGTCTACAGAACTTCTTTTTGCTGGTAGATTCCCATGGGCAAGTCCCACGTCCACATGTGATACTTTCTTCACAATTAAGATGAATACAAGCTTGTAAAAAAGGGCAATCTTTTCCCCCTTCCCTGTTACCAGGAGAGGGCTTTTTCTCTAAGATTCTGGGTTAACAAAGGGTATAACCTGACGGGCAAGAGCTCTAAAATCTTTGCTTTCCATCACAATGCTGTATGGGGGGCTGCTGTATGGGGGTCTCTTGCTGTAGTGCTATGTAAGCACATCTGGCAGTAGATGGCTCTGCACCCTCAAACCAGGGAGAGTGCCTCAGGATTTACACAGCCTACTCTCAGCCTGAGTACATTAGAGATGGTATGTTACAAATTACAGTCGGGTAAAAGCAGAATGCTCAGAAGGAAACTAGGAAAAGATATTAAAGAGTGATCTGGGGTTTTTTGTTTGTTGTTTATACTATTATTTTTAAAGGGTGACTAGACTTACTCTTTGTTGGAGCTGTTACTCCCTTTTTATTAGTGCAAGGATATTTCTCTGCCTTTCTTTATTAAACTAGCTTAACTGAGAACCCAAATAACTCCCCCAAGACAAGCATAGGGGCTGATGGCAGCTGCATATTAGAGTCAAAATCATCCTGTTATCAAAAATAATTCATTGTCTTTCTCATTCATAGGGCTTCTTTCCAGTATTTTCTCTTTCTTTTTTTTTTTCTTTTTAATGACTTCTCTATGAAGACCTGACAACTGATCATCATTTATAGTTCAGATTGCCTGGAGAAGGAGAGGGAGACAAAGCTGACTGCATTTAGGAATTCAGTGTTTGGGAGGGTATCATGATCAAACGCCCAGATCAAATGCCCACAGCACAAAAAGGTGATTTTTAGAAGAAAGAAACATGAAACTTTTAAGACCCCTTTATGGATGGTAATGTGTAATATGCAAAAGGCAGTGCCAGCTCAGTACATCTTTTGTATAAAATAACCGATTGCTACTCATGTGATCAGTAGAAATACTGAAATATTCATAAGAAGTCAAATGTCACCAGGAAGCTGAGACTTCTGTTTTTCAAAGCAGGTACTAATCATACAAAAATATTCCCTTTCCATGATTCCTCTTAAATGGCAGTGGTGTGAGGCAAGAAGATTACTCTTGCAGATAATTTATTGCCAAAGTGGGAGGTTTTTTCCTTCTCAAACTGTTCATTATAAGTAATGTTATGAGTCTCATTTCTATTATACCAGCCCATGCTTAATTTTGTATATGAAAATAAAAATGGGCCAGCCTCAAGACCAGCATGATAAATGTGGAAAATATATTTCCTGTCTTGGTAAGGATTGTGAATAATAGTTATGGATTATTAGGCCAAATATTGCTGTGCTCTGTGCAAAAAGAGAGTACAAAAAAAGAGGAAAGCCACTCAAGAGGACAAAGCAGGAGGTAGGAGGAGAGGTCCTTGAAGCCAGTCTGTCTTTGTGGTTGGTGTTACCCAACAGTCATCTTACCTCCTCTGTCCTGACTTTATGGAGTTACTTTCCTCAAAAGTCTATACACTCTGAGGTTGTGCATTGGCTATACGTTCTGTACACCCACGGGCATCATCTGCAGAGCACCTCTGAGCTGTGATAGAGAAGAGGGGAAGCTGAGCAGGGTTACGTGGAATGACGTTTGCATTCTGGAAGACATGGCATTTAAGGAGCTGGAATCAGGTTCCTCACACTGGATTTTGGTGTCTGTGTTCCCTTTTGCTCCGTCATGTGCCTGCTGCCTTCCTCCTCTCTTCTCACTGGATCGGGATGAAACAGAATGGGATTCTGCTTTGTTTCTCCTCCATCTGCCCTGCCACACCCCCATGTTAGATGTGGGACCTCCCACTAGCATCTGTTCATCCCACTCTGTGGCAGTTTTCAAGGGGTGGAAGAAATGTGTCAGTCACTGAGATACCGTTTGCAGAGAAGTGGGGAGCCTTCTGCATTCCCCCCCAGACAGGCATATATATGGACATACTGCACATACACATAGGACATTTCATACCCTGAAATATATGCCTTCTGACAGGAGAGTCCTCAAAAGGGTTTGATCCTCCCTGCTTTGAGCAGGAGGTTGGCCCAGATATCCTTCTAGTCTAAATCCATCTGCAGCCTTCAATTTCATAGAGGGCATTGGGAGGAAAAAAACAACCCCCCACACCAAGATATTGATACATGAAAAATAAGGATATTTAAATTGCAGCTGTTAAATAGTAATATGATGAGGTAGGATCCCTGTTGCAGTACTTTCCTGGGGAATGAAAACATAGCACTCCTGGGTGAAGCCTGTGGTGGAAAATGTTCCCAGCATGTCACACGTTACTCCCAAGACATTGGTGATTTGATTATTCTCCCAATGTCATCCACACTGCGTTGCATCTTTAAAGAATGTAAACATACATGTGCCATATCTGTGCTCACCCTTGGGGAAGGCTTTTTTCAAAGTGGATGGGGGTTTAAGTGGGAGTTTTGTGAGTGTGAATTCTAAATATGAACTGGGAAAAAGGTTACATTTTTGAAACATCTGTAATCATTTGTGTGTCATGTAAGTTAATTAGCTGGATTTTAAGCAGTGGACTCCTTTTCTGTTATGTTCATATTTCATGTTTTGCATTCTTGAAACCTTTATAGTTTTCCTAAAGTTTGTAGAAACAAAACCTGAAATCCATCTAAATTATCTCCAAGATTAAATGACATAGCTATTATCATAGCTAATACCTTGCTGCTTTATAAAAAATAAAATATATATTTTGAACATATTTCTGGTGAAAAGAGAAAAAGGGTATCAATATAAGTCTTAACTTGTATGTATACTTAACTGTATGGCTTTTAGGTAATGTAATAAAAATGCAGATAAAAATAAGCAGAAAAACATCCCCTGCATGGGAAACAAATCTGTGCTTACAAGTATTTAGTCCAGTCAGAGAAGTAGAGCTTCTATTTTTACTACAAAATAGAAATTGGCTCTAGAGCTTGAGTATAAATTAAGCAAAACAAAAGCCTTGTGGTACCCAATCAAGAATCTGTATAAAAGGGGTTTTCCCATGCCCAAATCAAAAATAATTTAGAAGTAATTAGCATCAAAATTGCAGATTTTTGGTAAATGAGAACAGTAGCTGTGCAGACAAGCAAAGGCTTCTTGATTTTTTTTTAACCCTTTCTGTTAGTTTATGGTAACTACTTATTCATAAGTACATTTGTTGTTTTCCAGGGGTTAAAATACTTTCTTATTCCTCACTCCAGTCCCTTTCTCCTAGTGGTTTTCTTTTTTCTCTGCCTATAATTCTGTGATGGCTGCAGTGAAAGATGATGTCTTCAGCTGTGCCACTTCAATTTTCTTAAATCCTTCTTTCCCTTGAGGAGCAAGATGATTGATTCCTTCTTTTTAAATCTAAAACTCACAGTTTTCCTTGTCTAGATTCAACTATAGCTACAGTAGTTTTAAATAGAATAAAATGTGTCCTACCTTGGTGCAGTGTGGTGTCCTTCCTGGACCTTTTCTTCTGGGGGTGTTTCAATTAGCAGTAATCTGAAACTAAACAGTCACTTATGCATTGTGAGGGTATGGGTATATGCATATGGGCATATATATGCATATTGATATGCACATGGGCTTATGGAGTCTGGGAACTTGATGGGATTAAGCATCAAACTGTAAGATACCAAGAGAAAAAATAAGCCTGATGATGAGGTGCTTCATCTAAAGGCAAGAAACAAAGCCTTTCATTGTAGGTTTTCCAGTTCAGGCATCTAAGGGAATGGCAAACTGATTCAGTAGCTCTTTGCTGCATCAGTTTGAGCTGACTTTTGGGTAGGCCCATGTTTGGTCTCCAGCAGTGTCTGTTCTGGATGAAATCAGAATTTACTTGACTGTCCGAATAGGAGTGTATTTGTCAATTATTTTATTTTTTTTTTATTGTGTGCTTTCATGAACCTTTCTAGTTACTTCAGTGAGGTTTTTTTTAATGAACTTCTCAATTCGTTATATGTAAGAATGATGATTAGCTGGAGTCCTAATATACTCTAAGTCCCATCTGCTGGCAAATAGCTGAAATTGAACAGCTGAGCTAAGTACTCTTGCTGCTTGGTAATTGATCTGGAATATCATATCTTCCACTGAGTGTTTGTATTCTCTTCAGTTGCTGATGACTTCGTGCCTGGTAATAGGACAAAACCAACCATCCAAAACATTTCAAACTATCAGCTGGAATTAGTGATTAGCCTCTGCAAGTGCACAGCAATAAATCTTCTCTAGTCCTCTTTGGTCTTTCTGACAGTCAGTGGCAGAGAGACCCTAAACGTAATTGTTATGACCAGTGTGTGCCTGAGCCTTTTCTCCCTGCTATTTGTTCTTTAAAGACTAGTGCTTTCTCTCACTGAGATTGGTTAAATGCTGCTGCTTTCGGTACCTTACTGTTTGTCTTTCTCATGTTAGTACTTAAAACTTCTACCCTTTGTTCCAGTTATTGGCTCCCCTTAGAGTGTATTCTTGGGTAATCCTTGGAATGCCTCCCTGAATTAATATAACTTTAAATTTTAATATTGAAATTCAAGATCAGGAAATCAAAATGTAAGAGAAAGCAACACCTGAGTTTGCTCTGGACTTGCAAATAAATGAGCATCAGCAAGAACTACAAATCATTTCTCTGTTCTCTGTCCTGCATGATGTAGTAGCTCACAGATCTCTGCAAGAAAGGCTGAGCACTTCTTCAGGGTCTCCAGGTCACTGTCTTTCCACTGCTGGGATTTACTGAGTTTTTATATCCTCTGTTCTTGGGAGCAAGGAGAATGATAAAGTTATGGGTCTGCTTGTGCTTTAAATGATGTGTTTGCTATCATTAAGTAGGATGTCTGGAACACATATTTGTATATTGTTAATATTCTTCTAAAGTATGAAGGCCTACAAAATGTGAACATTTTTTGCTGAAAGCAACAAGGTTTTAAAAGAAAAAATAAAATAATTATCATTTTTTTTATAAATTATGAATGAAATTAATTGTCTTTTCCTTCGTCTTTTTTAAAATGACATAACACTGAAGTAAGACTTTTGTTCTTGAGTTTTGACTGATTATAAAGATTAGATACATTGGTAGAAAACCACTTTGTTTCCTCAGAGGTTAGAATTAATCACACACAGTGTTCCATAATGCATATCCCAGGGAAAAGGAAGAAGTAAATGATAGCAGTTTGAAAATAGATTTTATTTGTTTCAGTTTTCAAGCTGTTTAGAAACTGATGTAAGAATTCCATGACTTAAAGTCCTATTAGCAATATAGTGAAAATATATCTTTTCTATTGGTTATAAAGAGATATTATATAAATTGATGGAAAGAGAGAAAAATGTTTCCATTCTGTGGCACAGGAATACAAGTCAAATCTTTTGGAAGGAAGAGTGTAGCTCAATGGTATCACGTGCACATTCTATTAGTTTTTCAGGTGTCTGGATTATTGTATTAGAAGTATTCTTTGAGGTCAAATTGCAGAAAATGAAATTCAAGACCACAAGTCAAAGAACCACTATGAAATTGAGTTCCCATAGCCAAAAACTTTTGAGCAACTTCAGCTTTCTAATTGGATCAGGTGTTGGCCCCCAGCTTGCTTGCAAAGCTTCCATGTGCAATCCATCACAGAAAGTTCAAAGTGGCTTCAGTATGTGCAACATTTTTAGGGGTTTGTAACCTGCTCAGGAAAGGTTTTAACTGCTTATTTGGCAGATAGATCTTTATTACAAAGAACGCATGTTATGTATATAATGTGGTTGTGTGTAGTGTGCTGAATTCTCAAAGGTGTGTTTTGCTTGGTCTACATTACTTAAGCAGTCCTTTTCCCTTCTAATCTCAACCTCTACAGTAAGGTTAAGAAAATCCTGCTCCTCTCCATCCAAAAACTCACCCAAACAAACCCCAGACCTTAGGTCAGGTGTTGACTCTTATTGGAACAAACATGCTTTTTTTTTTTTCATAACTTAAATGATTACTGAAATGCAAAATAAAAGATGCTTTCTATAGCATATCTCTTTATCACTATGAAAACCATTATCAGAAGACAGATAACCTGTGGGCAGTTGATCCCAAGAGTGCAATGCACTAGAGATCTTATTTGAAGTATGTGATGATCAGCCCTTTTCACAAGGGGTTACTGTAGTGCAACAGAAACAGAAGCTCTAGTCATAGGGTCTTATTTCAGTACCTGTATTTGCACTGGGCTTATTCTTATATTTAAGAATAGATTTATATATATAAATATGTTTATATTTAGTACCCTTGGAAGAGAGATGGACCTTTTAAAAGCAAATGGAGGTTTTGGAATAACTGCAGTGGAGTCAGAACTACAATTATTGCTGGTACAAAGATAATTTTTGGAGGACTATGATTCATAATTTATTTGCAGATGAAACCAGTTCTGTTTAAAATGCACAAACACGTAAGCACACATGCATGTGCTGATTTTTTTTTTTATATATATGAGTATTTGTAGGTTTAATGTAGAAATCCTATTGACTTATTAAATCACTTACTTAAAGACTCTATTGGTATAATGCAGATGTGGATTTTTAGCAGCATTTTATAATGCAGTTTAATATTATGATTGAATATTCCTGAAAACAAAATGTATGGTTCATTGCTTTTTTCATTATGAGTTCAGTATTAGACTGGAGAAAGTGCCTGCCTTTCTGCATCCTTTTTCTGTTTGATTGTGGACATTGATCTGAATTACAGGCATACATTTTATAATGAAGGCTATTTGTTTGTTTTTTGAAGATTTAGTTAGCATCTTTGGATGGGCAAAAAAGATACAGAGCTGAACAGGATAAAAATTGTTTGTTTTTTTTTTTATTTAAGAACATTTGAAGGAAATTTTGCAATTAAATTAATGCCTTCAGGAATTCATGGTAGGGGCAATCTCATCTAATTTGGGTGAATACATGGAAGTTTACTTTAGTTCACATATATAATCCCCATTCTTTTTATCAGTAATTAAACACACACATTAAGAGAAGAATGTCACAATGTTTTGTTTCCTTGAGAATTTTGGCATGAGAACAGAGTGTACATTCATGACAGCTGGATATGTGACTGACCACAATAGCTGCAAAGGAACAATTACACTTTATTAATTCAATAATTTTGCTAAGAAGTAAATATCCATTGTAGCTCTGTGGATGAAAAACATACACCAGATTCACAGCTTCAGGGGAGCATCATTATTCATATTAACTAATGTCCAGGAACAAGAGCTTCACTCTCCTCCTGGCCACTCTGGAAAAAGATGCTGGCATGAGGTAGAGAAGTGCTGGGAAAAAACTCTCTGGGAAGGCAGTGTGCAAGACAACTTTAAAGTTACCTTTTTAGCATGATGTTTCATGAGAAAACAGTGGAAGTTGCATGGTTTAGTTTTTATTACCTGTTTTTGCTAGAGTTAAGTTGCATAAATGTAATAAATAAGTAAATTTAAGCAGCAGTGTGTGCATCTGTATACTGGATCTGGGTAATCCCTTGTGTTCGGATAAGGATTTGATAGGACAAGGGGTGATGGTTTTAAACTAAAGGAGGGTAGATTCAGACTAGGTACAAGAAAGAAATTTTTCACAATAAGTGTGGTGAAACACAGGAACACGTTGCCCAGAGAGGTGATAGATGTCCCATCCCCTGAAACATTCAAGATCAGGCTGAATAGGGTTCTGAGCAACATCATCTAATTGAAGATGGCCCTGCTCATTGCAGGGTGGGTGGACTAGATGACCTTTAAAGGTTCCTTCCAACCCAAACTATTCTATGATTCTGAATTGCATTAACACGGGCATCACCAGCAGTCATAAAGTCATTACCCTGCTCTACTCAGCACTGGTCAGACCACACCTTGAGTACCGTGTTCAGTTTTGGTCCCCACTGTATAAAAACATGTGGACAGGCTGGAGAAGGCCCAGAGAAAGGCCACGAGGATGATCAGAGGACTGGGTGATCTGCCATATGAAGAAAGGATGAGAAAACTGGGTGCATTCAGCCTTGAAAAGAGAAGGCTTAGGGGAGAGCTTATTCCCACGTACCAGCATATAGAAGGTGGCTACCAAGAAGGAGACTCCCTTCTTACAAGGAGTCACATGGATAAGACAAAGGGTAATGGGTACAAGTTATTCCTGGGGAGATTCTGGTTGGACTCCAGAAGAAAATTTTTCACCATGAGAACAATTAGACATTGGAGTAATCTCCTAAGGGAAGTGGTGAATTCTACTACACTGGACAGTTTTAAGACTCAGCTCGATAGGATGCTGGGCCATCTTATTTAAACTCTATGTATATATTTAGTTTACCTTAAAAGATTGGACTAGATGATCCTTGAGGTCCCTTCCAACCTGGTATTCTAAGATTCTATGATTACAACAGAACGAGTGCAATTGATTTTACTAAATTGTAGCCATGTACAACTGGTGATTGGTTTCAGGTAGTCATGTAGTGGCTTTTTATAGCCAGAGGATAGGGATATACTTTGACAGGATGATGAGTCTAGTTACAGATGCTCATGGTTGAGCAGAAATGGCTTAGTTTAGGATGGCTGGTTATTGATCCCAGCTCCTAGACTGACTGCTTTTCTGTATGTTTAGACAGATTAACATTCTGGGGAGTAGAGAGAAGAAAGGGAGGAGGGAGAGACAAGAAATACTTTATTTAAGGAAAAATGTACATGAAACATTTTAGAGCAAAGGAGTTACAGGAGCAGTGACACCCATTCTCCTTATTCCTGAGATACCTGCAGCACTTTGGTGAAACTTTTAAGTGCAATGAGTAGAATAAATATGGAAAATAGAGTTCTAAATGGAAATTTATTTTTTAGTTTCTTGAGTTTTGTAACCTGAATCTGGTAAATGTTGAAACAGCTTGCCTTTCTGTGCTTCCAACATTAAGTGAACACATGCAAAGGCCAAAGCTGGCTTTTTCTAACAAGGACCTTGCCAGTTAAAAGCCTGTAGACAAGTGATATTCTATCTTTTGAACATCATGTACAAGCCTTTTAGTTCTGGAATTATCAAACTGGTACTAACAGCCTTCTTCCACGTGCTTCAATGTTGTGGAAGTTTATACTGTTGATCATAAGATAAGGATTAATATCAGCAAATTAGTAACAGAGATGTGACTTACCAAGTTATGAGTTTGCTTAGGTAACTTAAAATCCTATGGAGAATATAATAAATTCAAGGGATTTTAGTCCTCAGGATTTTTATTATTTTTTTATTAGTTAGACTTTTCTACACTAACTTACAGTGAGGGGCCTCCTCTACTATTATTATGGTATTTTCCCCTCAGTAAATGACAGGAATTATTGGTACGTAGAGATACATTACACATTCTCTCCCTGGAAAGCCTTCATTGCATGACATTAGATAACAGCATGTGCTCGGTAGCTGTGGTCTCTTAGCAACTAACTCTGTCTCTTTATTTTGAATTCTCCTTTTGTGACCTAGAGGCAGGTCTTAGACATAAACCTCAGCCCACTTTTCTGTTTCCAAGGCACTGAAAACTGGAATGTTGCAGGGTGCTTATATGAAGTCCATATAGTCAAAGAATATATCCTTCTAAATCTATTGCTTGTATTGAAAGTGTATTATTAGAATCATGCCAGTTTATAGTTTTGTTAGTAGTGACACAGCAATATATTTTAATATGAAACTTGGTTTTAAAAAAATACATAATTAAAATCTGCAGACTTGGCAGTATTACATTTCTGTACAAAATGTATAACCCCTCTTGCTGATGTGGATTTTAATAGATGTACTTTTGGAGAGGAGGGTTATTACATATCTGTATTTAAGACAAGGATGGACAAAGAGGAGCACTCCTTCTAGGCAGGAGATTAGGGGCTATGCTTTAAAAACAATTAGAGGTTTAATTTCCAATCTTTGGGTGTCTGCTCCTGAAGCTGCAATTGGATGTTTTTCTTATTAGGGATTTTATTTGCCTTTCAGTGGCAATATGTACTAGAATAACCTTTAATTTCTAATGAAATACCCGTGATTAAGAAATACTTAATTAATCAAAATCTTCTATTCATTCAATTAGGGAACATAAAACAGTTTGTCTGTTGGGGTGGTGAATTGGTGCAATGAATCATGGTCCTTCTAAACTCCAGATATATTTTTATGTACATCTGCAGTGATGAATATATGATAATAACAGAATATGTCAGAATGCACAAAAGATTTTTAATAAAAAGCTTTCTTTTGGGGTTTGTTTTTTCTTTAGTTTGGTAGAAACCGTCTATACTGCTTAGAAATCTTTCTGAAGTAATGATTCTGGTTGACTCTTCTATGTTAAGCTGATTAAGTGTTTCTGACCTTTTAAAGTATGTCATGTACAATCCTAGAAGACCACCAGAGTTGAAACTAGTCTGTTAGTTTTGACAGTCCCATCAAGCTTTCTGTCAGTATCACAAGCAATCCTAATTCACTTGGTTTTAGTTAATTTGACAGGTCATTGTTAACATCATTACTAATAGCAAACTGCTACGTGTTACACGTGTTTTGACAAGATGAGTCTTCAAGACATGGTAATACCAGCTAATTAGAATAGAATGAAAGTGCTTATTTCTTTTGCCTATGAACTGGATATCATATTAATATTCGGAGAGTAGAGGGGAAAGGGAGCATGTTTACTTCAGGAACAAATTTATTTCCAGCTGGCTAGAAGCAAGCAAGAACTGAGATGGAAACTATCCTGACACTGTCATGCACATCATATCTAGAAAGTTCCTCTTTCTGTCAAGTAGATCTTGAGTGAATCATCACTCCTCTAATTAGAGCTGCTGCTACTTTAGAATGTTATGACCAACATTTTTTTTTCTCTATGTGTAAGCAGTTTTATCACTAATTGTGAAATAAGAGCTTATGTACCAAGCTTTTTCCCTTCCTCGGGGGCAAAAATTTGAGAAGATATAGATCCTTGTGCAGAGAATGCAATGTAACCCAAACGTGAGCCTTTTAAGAGAGATTCAAAGATCATCCCTGAAAAGTCGGTCAGATGAAGAACAGTTTCAAGAGTTATTTGAGTGAATAAGTATTTCATGGCTGAGGGATATTGACATTCATAAACAGTAAACAAAGGTAAGCAGGGATGGGATTATGGGTGGCTTAACTAGGAGAAAATTGTAACATGGAGAGGAAATACAGCACAGGAGTTTTGAAAGAAGCTTCAGCAGAGATTTCTTTCTACTTCTATTCATCAACCAAGACTGGTCTGAAGCCTTAAAACCCAATATCGGAGCAGTTAAAATGGTCCGATCCTGTTTTTAGTTTCCCATTTTAGTATAAAATTTACAAACAATACACGAAGAACAGTTTGTCTTCAAAACAAGAAAGGAGTAAATCTTTAGGAGGAACAAGCTCACAGTTTCATACTATACTTGGAACAAATATCTACATGAGTCAGTCTTACAGTGTCTTTATACAAGATGCTGAATCAAAGGCAGATCCCAAAGGTTCATCCATTCCTGATGAGACAAATGCATGTGAAGTTCTCTGCGAGTGTAGCACCTTTCTGTTATGATCAGACCCCAAGGCTGTACTTTAAGGTCTGACGTGTGGTTCTCAGCCCCTCATGATGCAGGCTAGAGGAGCATACAGGATCTGCCTACATGCCTAGCTTGCTTTCCACTGGAAATCTCTGTGTGCGTGGAGAAGATAATTGGAGCCTTTAATTCTAAGAGCTACAGGCAAAACCAAATGCCACTTTTCTGTTTCTCAGAAGTAATTTGCACCAATTTTAAGTGATGGCTCCTGTGCCTGACCTGCTGTGCCTGTAGGAACTTGATGGAAGGGGAGATCCTGCCACACATGAAGTGATGGGATTGGCATGGAAAGCACCTGGAAGGGGAATTGGAGGCAGTGGGTCCTGACATATCTAACTACAGCAATGAAACAAACTGTGCTGGCCTTGGTTCTCTCTGTCCTGGGAAGAGCATCTCGGCAATCATCTCAGGTTGCAGTTGCTTCATTTGAAAGATTTGGTAATAAAATTATTGTGGAAAATACTTTTCAGACAGGAAAAAAATAAGGCAATCTGGTGGTTTCAAAACTATGTGCTTCCATTCTTTGAACTGCAAAAGAATTTTCTTTCTAAATCCCTCATGGAAAGGATAATAATAGTAGTTTACTTTGCTATATGTTAGGCCATGTCTTTTTCCTGACATGAGCTAGAGAGACCTCTAGTTTATTGTATTCTTCTCCTTCCCAAGCCTGTTTTGTTGCTGTATGATTGCTTTCTAGTCTCTTAGGTCTTAATGTCTTCATTTGTCTTATGCTTAATTTTATTATTTTCAAGAAAAGTTGCATTAAATTATACATCTTGCTAATGTCATATACTTATTACACTCACATTGGTAATGTAACCCTATAATAATTCTCTTTTAAAAAAAAAAGAAAATGAGGAAATCAGGGTAATGATAGAGCAAATTAGAAGGCAGACAAACTTGAATAGTAGCTTAGGCTCAGTGAGTATGCTGCAGTTTGGCATTTAAAAAAAAAAAAAAAAGAATGACTCTTAGGTTGCTTTCTTTAGGTAGTCAAGAAAATGCCAGTGCAGCAATTTCTCTAATCACAAGGATCGACATTTACATTGAGATTGAGCCTGCCTGCTTGTTAATTAGCATGGTGGCATCACATTGCACTCAGCCCTGCATCTCAGCGGGCCCCTACTGCAAGACTTACACTTCACAGGGAGAAAGAGTCTTCTAATGAAATGATGTTCTGCAGAGATATGTGCAGAGAAGCGCAGCTGGATTATGTAAATGTGATTTATCCAGAGCTGTAGCACATGGGCCCTGTTATTCAGATGCTGATCTATAACTCACTGATAGCTCTTGTGATTTCACATATATGTGCTCAGTGATTGGATATGTGCTCAGTGATTGGTATTAATTTTTAAGATCATTTATTTTTATGTATGCCATAAAAGGCTTCCATCAAAGTTAATATGTATCCTCTACATCTCCCCTAACGGCGTTTTGAGATGGTTATCGTTTCTGACTTTGTCGTCAGTCATGATAATGCTTTCAAAAGGAGGAAGATTCTTACTGAACGCGTCCCATTTTGCACCAGAACTAAGTGAAAGATGTTCAGGAACCCAAGTGTAATGTGCGGTACCTACTAGCTCCATTACAGTGTCAGTGCTCTCCTTTCAGCTGGGAGAGCTTTTTAGGTTTTCTCATTATCTGGATAAAAAGCAGAAGGATGGGAGGAGTTGTTTTGCAGAAAGCTTTCTTGGTGCTGCTGCAGTAGTTGAAGTTTCTGAGCAGGCTGTGAAGTACCAGAAAACCATTGCTTTTGCTGGGATTTGCTGCTAACTCATTTGACTCATGTTGCATTCCTTGTGCTTCACCAGTTACCCATGAAAATGAGGACTTGGGGCTTTGTGTTTGCCAAAGCCAAGGCAAGGGCTTGGCCTTCTGTCCTTTTTCTCTTTCTTCCCTTTCATTCTTGTGAGGATCACAAGACATTTTCAGCCTGGTTTCCTCATTAAACATTGTGTGCCCAATGGTGCTCTTTGTCATTTGCCCTGTGGTAGCATGAAAACCTGACAGCCTGCTTCAAGCAGGTTTGTCAGCAAGGTGCAGCCCTCTGAGGAAATTCATTTCTAGGGGGTTCATGAGGAGAATACACTGAACAGAAGAGAAGGACTCATGCCTCAGCCCCCACAAAGGGCCAGGAGGCTGATGCTGACTGCTGCCCACTCCTGCCCATGCAACTCACAGCAAGCTCCACACAGGGATCCCTTCCTGGGGCAGCAGCAAGGAGATAGAGAGGGGATGAGGTTAACCTGGGTGCCTGCTTGTATGGAGGAACATGGAAGGGACAAAATGAAATCCCTGAGAAATCATCCTCACTAACAACCCTTTTAGTTGCTGACAAAACACAGCGTTCTTCCAAGAAAACCCTGCTTGGTCTTAACCTGAAAATGAATATATTCATACAAATAATGTCTTTGCTCCATTAAAATAAACTGTAAGGGAGAAAGAAGAGAATCAAACCCCTGGTTTTAAGCACATTGCTTTGGGGAATTTCCTGAAAGCGATTGAATCACTGAGTTCAAACAGAGAGAAAAACATGCTGACAGCGTGTTGCTTTTTTATTTTGCTTTGGCAAGTAAGAAGATTTGAGTATCTAAAATCCCCATTGTATTTTAGGAATGCAAGATAGGGTTGGGAATCGTAGCAAACAGAAGTTGCCATTGTTAGTTGTTGACCTAGGAGCCTGTACTGCTCATTTTTGAACAAGTGGGCAGGCACCGACAAGTCATTAAAAGGAGAAATTTGCAGATGGTTTGAAAACTGTGGCCAGAGGTAGAGAAAGCGGAGAGCTACTGAGGCTTGTAAATATGTAAAATACAACCAAAAGAAAACACACATTTAATTGATACATGTATGTGCATTTCAAGTTGAAAAACTATGGTCCTCATGGAGTAATTTTAAATAAGAGTTTATAACCATTACAAGCTCTGGTGTCTACCTTGTTTAAAAAGTATAACAAAGCAGGATGGGATTTCAGCTTCTTCCACACATTAAAAATGTAAAAAATCTTCAGGTTTTGTTATTCACCTCCCACAGGAAGGTGAGTGAAAATTGTGAACTCAGATAGCACAGCAGGGCTATAGAAATATATAAAAATACCCACTCAGACCAGCTCAGTTCTCAAATCTGACTTCACAAATGGTAACAGTAAGAATAGGCATTGGTTTGGTGTTATCTGTGAGGTTCTTAGAGGGTCAGAGGCCCCAGACATCCTCAGGATATCTAAGTAGTTCCAGGCTGGTTCTCTGGGGAATCCCTGTTTGTATAGTTCCAAAAGTACTTCTAAGTAGTCAAATTAAGTGCTTCTTATTTTTCTTTGAACTTGGAACATCTTTCACTTTGACATTCTTTCCTTTGAGAAAAACCTCAACTCAGTAAGTACTTCAGTGGTTGGTTTCGCAACTGAAAATGTCAATAGGGCTAAACTGCAATGATGTTCCAGTGGATTGAAGGGAAGGCTTATGCTACTGTAAATTCCACTGAAGTCTCAAAGAAAATTGCTTACACTGCTTATTGACTATAAGAAAACAGAAAGTCTGCATTCTCTTCTTTCTCCTTGCATCTGAATATTGAACAGCTTTTGCAGTTTACACCCTCTGCTTCCTGGGAGATTGTGAAAGAGCTGCTCGGCCAAGGACTTCTTGATATGTTTTTGTATAGAGGATCAGCTGCACTTACATATAATTTAAGGTTTTTTCATTCTTCCCTTCTTGCTTTCCTCCTGGAAGAGCAAAGTAACTGAAAAATACGAGTTAAGGTTCTATCTTTGCCCAATGTCAAAGATCCCCACTTGAAAGTCCATACCATTTTTCATCAAATAAAATAACACAACAGTCACCCAAACTGATTTTCATTTGCTGATCCTGATGGCTTTCTTCTTCCCACACTAGTAAAAGGCTGGTATTTCACAGATGGTGCCAATGACAGTAACCGTTGTCCACACCTCCCTCTCTCCCTCAGTACATTTGCCTGATGTTTCCCTTTATTTCAGCTTCTGGTTGTACTTCTTGCTAGCAACCTAGACAGCTGACAGTGTTCATTTCCAGCTCTTAAGGATACACTAATATGCAAAGATTAATGAAATATAAAATTATTCCTGAGTGCTTCATATTGATCATTTCCCATCATTCCAGTGGATGCTTGGAGGCTACTGCAGTAGTTTGCTGCTGACAGTTTAGGTCTGTAATTTTGTTTTCTGCATATATGTTTGTCTTGAGGTTTTTGCTTTTTTCATGCACAAAAGAACGTGCCAGTGCTGTAAGAGGATCTTCAGGGTATCACTTGGATGGATCCTCAAGTGCTTTCAGTGCTATATCTCCATTAAAATGATTCCCCACACACACCTTGTATTTGCACAAGGTACAGACTGTGACACTGGACTAAAGCAAGCTGCCTAATGCCACACTGACAGTCTGTGGTAGAAGGAGGAACTGATCCTATGCACATACTTCTACTGTTGAACTATAATTTCCTTTGCTGCTTGCTATATTTTATTGTATATATGCTTTCAAAATAATGCAATGTTATGAATAATCTAAAAATAACTGAAGCTGAAATTTATTATTAACTGTCCTTGGCACTACTTCAAGCCATTAGTGTGTATTTCCCAGAGTCTGTTCAAATGACAAAGTTTAAGATCTCCCAGAATGTTAGGGGTTGAAAGGTACCCCCAAAGGTCATCGAGTCCAACTCCCCTGCCAGAGCAGTACAAAACTAGAGCAGATAACGCAGAAATGCATCCAGACAGGTCTTGAAGGTCTCCAGAGAAGCAAACTCCACAGCCTCTCTTGGGAGTCTATTCCAATGCTCTACAAATCCTACAGTACAGAAGTTCTTCCTCATGTTGAGGTGGAACGTCCTGTACTCGAGCTTGAATCCATTGCCCCTCATCCTATCACAAGGCACAAGTGAAAAGAGGTGGTCCCTGCCTTCTTGTCATCCAGCCTTATGTATTTATTGACATTAATTAGATCCCCTCTCAGTCTTCTCCTCTCCAGACTAAAAAGCCCCAGGTCTCTCAGCCTTTCCTCGTGAGGCAGGTGTTCCAGTCCCTTAATCACCCTCATCGCCCTTCATTAGACTCTCTCAAGTAGGTCTCTGTCCCTCTTGAACTGGGGAGCCCATAACTGGAGGCAGTATTCCAGATGTGGTCTCACTAGGTCAGAGAAAAGGGGGAGGAGAACCTCCCTCGATCTGCTGGACACACTCTTCTGAATGCACCCCAGGAGACCACTGGCCCTCTTGGCCAGAAGGGCACGCTGTTGTCCCTTGGATAACTTGTTGTCCACCAGGACTCCAAGGTCCTTCTCCATGGAGCTGCTCTCTAGCAGATTGCCTCCTAACCTGTACTGATGTATTTTATTGTTCCTTCCCAGATGCAGGACTCTGCACTTGCTCTTGTTGGACCTCATCAGGCTCCTTTTTGCCCAGCTCTCCAGTCTGTTGAAATCTTGATGAATGGCCACACAGCCTTCAGGTGATGCAGCCAATCCTCCCAGGTTCATGTCACCAGCAAACTTGCTGAGAAGGCACCGTGTCTCCTCATCAAGGTTGTTGATAAAGGTGTTGAACAGGACTGGACCCAGTGCTGAGTCCTGGGGGACTCTGCTAGTTACAGGTCTCCAGCTGGACTTGGCACCATTGACCACCACTCTTTGGGCTTTATTGTGTAGCCAGTTTTTAATCCATTCCACTGCCCATTCTTCTGTCCCTATTTCCATTTACTTCATTATGACATGGAGCAGGCTTCAGGATTAAAAGTATATCCTGTCCATTTGGAGTAACATTCCAGCTTGTACAGTTTCTAAACAATGAAAGGAAAAAAAAAACAGGCAAAATAATTACAAGAGAAAATTATTTGACTAAATAACCACTGGCATTTAATTTACAATGAGGAAACAAGGCTATTGGCTCAGGAAATCAGTAAATAAATGTAAAGCCTCAGGAGAAGCACAGATGTTTAAAAAAAGAAATCATCTTTCCATTTTATGTCTGTATTTCCTGCAAAGCAAACCCCAAAATATTAAATAATGTGTCTAGGATCTTCCATAAGAAAGAATTCAGATGAACACAAAGTGTATGAAATATTAGAAATGTTTAACATCTGTGACAGTTTGTGGTGTGCTTTGGAATGCAAAGCAATACTAAATGAGAAACATTTAGTTGACACACATGTCCCTCAAGTCACTAGGATTTCAGCTAAGCTGAATCCCAGAATCCAGACATCAAAACTTGACAGATAGGATGTCTTACAACCCTGTCTGGTTTTACCCAGTTCTTGATCTCATTTTTGATTTTATCAAAGTGAGTGATAAAACACTTGTTCCTGTCACTGGGAGTCAGCTGGGCCCTGCTATGAATTTGGCATCTGAAACTCTACCAGGAGTATATAGGCAACACTTTCTGTCAAGAAAGAATTTAGGATAACATTGAACATAATGATTTTTCTTTGCATCTGCATTACGAAGCACCAAAGTCCATCAAAATGATTTGTAGCAGTGTCTTAAAACCATGATGCTTCTGTTTGGCACAGCTGGTGCCAAAAATCCGAGTGTTGCATTGCTCTGGGATTACAATTGGGAGGGTATCAAGCACCTCAAACTGTGATAAATATTTTTACATTGTTTTTCAGAAGACAGGAAAAAGTGTGTAAAGAGAAAATACATTTAAGCAGTGACACTACTTCCTTGCTTTTGCACTGATGTAGTGACCAGCTGGTAAAATAGAACAGGACCTGGCATAACCAGCCAAACTGCTTCTATGCTTTGTCAGCTTTAAACTGCTCAGCCTTGCATGCTTTCTTTAGATTTGCAAGAGCTGAAATAGAGCTTTCTTCAGTCAACCTTCACAATCTCAGAAATGTTGCTAAAATGAAACTGCTTTTATTCTTTAAGATGCTTTGTTATGAATATTTTCTCTAAATATTCTTAAAAACCTTGTAGCTGGCAGTATAAAGAAAATGTTTCTGGAGAATGATCTAGGAAGCAGAGAGAAAAAACCTCCTCTTTAAACTCTATTTAAACCTTTAAAATTGTGAGCATTAAGTGGCTGGAGATCTTTTACTAGCTTTGGGAGCTCCAGTTGATTTCATTCTGAACAGGAAGTATTCAGGCTGATAAAGGTTTTCAGAAACATATTACCCAAGTGATAGCCAAGAGCAAAGTTGTAGGTCTCAAAATTACAAGAATATTATTTGAATTAATTAGTATCAATTATTAGCTTACTGTTAATAATCAGAAGGGATCAGCAGAAATGGTTGAGTAAATATGTTTGGGAATTGCATCCAGTCGCAGTGTTTTGTTGTTTTTCCACAGTATTTTTGAACAAAAAATACGACTCGTGGAATCCCTTGTTGGGTGCAAGTTGTCACATGGCTTCTGGTTTTAGGTAAAATTTGCACAGATGCTGTAATGCTCAGAAATCAGCACCATTTGTGCCAGACATATATTGCCCCTTGCATGATTTGAAGTGAAATGATGATCTGATGGTGAACTCACCTTTTCCATGTTTCATTTGGTTCTGGTTTCTTGTTTTTTGAAGCATAAGAAGCATAGCCTGTGACCAATGTGATATTCTGGTCATTCATGGCTGTTTCAGTGGCAAATACTTTTAATTTATGACTTTCACAGAGGAAAAAATATTTTCCTTTCTTTTCTCCTAGCTGTTCCTTCTAGTGTTTTGTGGGATTGTTATCATTCTTGCTTTAATTAGATCATTTCAGAGCAGTGCACACTCTGAATAAGAACAGTCCATGTGACAGAAGACAACACTGGAAATTTTGGCATTACAGCAACTTTTTTTCTTCTCATTAGTGCAGTGTTATATCTGCAGATATTTATGTCGTCTTTTCTGGAGGAGAATTAACCACTTTCTATAATTTTTACTTTTGATTGTTTTCTCTTGGCCTAAAGAATCTTTCCCAGCTGGCATCTCTTTAACTCACTGCAAAAGATGTTTATTCTACCTAATTTTCACCATCTAATAAACTATAACACCACAGACCCCTCCTGTTTATCTTCAGACAAGTGGTGTCTTGCTCCTGTCTGTGCACTGGCCTTACAGTGAAGCTGAACAGCTCATTGAAATACTCCTGAAAATAGAGGATTACTTATGCACATTTCATTTCAGTACGGGCAAGACTGACATTTTTTCTGCAATTGTTTAATCTCTAAAATGGAGAATACTTATTAATTAATTTTACTGAAACCCAAGCTCTTAAATGCTGTTGAGTGCATTCCGTCGCAGAACTTTTTTCTGAAGTGATTACAAAAGAAACTTTAGTTCTTGAATAAGATACAGTACTTACTCTTGTAATCATAAACTTATTGTCCTGACAGCTGGGGAGCTGGAGAGGAGCAGAATTCTCTTTCTTTGTGTTTCTCTCTTTGGCAACTCTCACTGGTGCCTGGTGGAAACACTGAAAAGAGTAATCTTCCAAGTGACATTCTCAGCTCAGCCAAAAAAAAGAGGGAGATTCAGTTGATTAAAGGAAGAGACTATTTATTATAACTACAAATGATTCCATTAGAATTTTAGCAAAGTTTAGTTTTGAAAGGCTTGAGAAATTAAAGTTAATAACTTGAGCACTGCTTTGAAATTGAAAAGATTTCTAAGATTAAGTGGATAAGAGGTCACTTAGCAGATGAAGGTGGGGATTTACTTCCATACTGGGAGCTTGACATCACATTTGGCACTAAACATTTTTTATTTTCTCCACAAGATGCAGGTTCGTACAAGCATTTGCTAACCTATTTAGTATTTAAAAATTCAGAACAAATTTCATTTGTAGATGGCCTTGACTCTCCAGGAGTTCAGTTCTCACCCCGTAACTGTTGGCAGCCGGGGCTCTTCATACGTTAAATATTTGCAGTGGTAAATGCTTACTGGTGAAGCTATAACTTGCTGAAATGTATTAGGCTAACAAAAGTTTTAATTTGGAAAAACCAAGACTGAAACAGGATTCCTGGTCAAAACTAGAGTGCAGTCTTTCTCACAGTAGCTGGCTTTGAGCAGATAGTCCAGAGTCAGTGCTATGCCTGATTTTCTGCACAGATGTGTAAAATCAGATGACATCCAACCTTAGTGATGATGAGAACTGAACAATTTTACTTACAATTTCAAGCACCTACTATCATTGCTAGCTTTTTCTCCATGCATCTGTCTGCATATTTTCACACTCCATATGTCTGTGATATTGAGGTGCCTGCCTGATATGGAGAAGCTTATGGCACAAACGCAGCAAGTTCAGATGCCCTGCAGTAGGCAACAGTAACACAAAGCCATGACTGCCAGGGAGCTAACCAGTTTAACCAAGCATCCAAAAGGGTATTTGGAGTACCAAAGTCTTTAGATTCACATAAGCCCTTTTTTAAAAGTTACATAAGATTTATTTTTTTTTTGTAATTTGTTTCTGCATTTCCAGCTTTGGGAGGGCATTTTTGAGAGAGGCGAGGAGTCTGTGGCAGTTCTGGGAATAAAAGTCAGATTTCTCGGCTGTGAATCATGTGCCTTGACCACAAACTTGTCCCTCAAAATCCAGTTTTGTCCTGGCCTGTATGATTGATTATTGTGTTTTGGTTGTTGGGGTTTTTGTGCGTGTGTTTCGTTGTCTTGGGGTTTTGTTTGTTTGCTTGTTTGTTTTTAAATGTGCAGATTTTACTTTGATTTACATGATGTCATATGATACTTCATAATAATATCTCAGATGAACAATCCTTGCATATTAAGAAGAGCTATTTTACCTTTCCTCAGTTTTGGGGTTTTCTTTAGCAATGACTACACCTATATTTCAGCATTGTCTCTCCAGGACATGTCTGATCCCACAATTGCTGTTTCATTTGAACAGTCATAAGCACGGGCACTTTTAAAAAGTGTGGAGATATTTGAGTATAACAAGAGGTCCTTCAGGTACCAGCTACCATTTAGATTTTGAATTAGTCATTGCTTGAGTAAGCAATGAAAGCTATGAAAGAAAGCTCAATAGGCAGAAGAGGCTCTAATTTTCAATTGAATGGGTTTTGTGTGTGTTTTTTTTGTTTTGTTTGTGTTTTTTTATTCTTTTTAAAGGAAATAATTCTAGGCTGTTATGTTATTAAAAGTATGTTTTTCACCTCTCTTCATGAAATAATAGGAGAAAAATGCTTCAATACTACCATCCTTTGAGATACTAACAGGTGTTTTTCCACTGAAGTTCTTAAAGTCCTGAACTACACAAAATATTTTAATACATAAATACTGTCAAATCTTCACAAGCATTTTTAGAGCCTGCTCTCAGTGTATAGTTCATCTGTGGAAGGATAGTTAGGAACTTAGAGTAGTTGGTAGTCTTCCTTTGCATTTAAGTATTCAGGAGGAGTCTAAGAAATATGTAGGTGTCCCTCAGTTTTGTATTTCACCATTGCTTTCAGGTCTTGCATGTTCATTTTTGGAGTGCTGTGCTCCATAGATACAGGAATTTGCTGTAAAATCAGAGCGATAACAATGGTGCTTTGCTGCTCTGCAATTCTCTCTTCTCAATTCCCATTGAATGCTCTTCTAACAAGTACAGCAGCATGTAAGCAAACGAGGGAATATTATAGGTAGGATCCCAAATCAAGACTGCCAGATTCCTTCTTTAAATTTCATGATCAGTGAGTAATAGGTCCTTCTTTTCTGAGCTGCTATTATGTAAAAAGTATTTTTGCTTTTATTTCCATTTGGTCATATACGTTCATATGCCAAAAGCTTGCCCTGGAAGGTCAACTTTAAAGGATTGCAGTCTTTCATATATGAACTTATTTGAGGACCTGGATGCATTTGTGAATGCAGTGGAGATACACATGCTTAGCTTTCATAATGCAGCCACTAAATAATGTATTTGAAAATATATAATATAAAAATTAAGTACAGGATCACTGTTCTTCCAACTCCCTGGAAGTAAACAAAAGATGGTTAGTATGCTGGGGGTCACTGAAGCTTTGTACTAATAAAGACATCTTAATTTGTTTAGAACAATTATACTTCTCTTTATTTTTCCTATCTCGTTGATCATATTTTTAACTGTGATGTATATGCATGACATTGAAGTGTTGTTGCTTTCTACATATATTTCTTGAGATTCTCCAAAATATTGCTGCTATTCTGACTGGAACTTTTAGACGTGAGTTCAGCAGTCATTAATATATTGAGTGTACAATCAGAGCTCTTTCTGAAGTATGCTTACTGCTTTAGGTGGGTACTCACCAGTAAAAAGAGTGGGAGGACTTGCAGACTTCATACCCAGGACAGCGTAGCATGCATGTACTTCTGGCATCCCATTCTCTGGAGAGCAGTGAATTGGTTAATTATTTTCTGTGATGTGTGTGTCCTCTAAAGTCACACAAAAATGCTGTTTAAGTAAGGACTAGAAGGCAAAACATCAGATATACTTTGTTACCATGCACAGAAAACATCATAAAAGTAATTCCCCTTAAATAATACATAGAAGATTCATTTGAGATGTGGAAAGTACACTAAATGTGCTTGTGAGGAAATGACCTCCATAATTCGTTTGAGCTGTACATCCATTATGAGCAAATGTCAGAGATCATTCTGTATCCCCAAATCTCCAGCATACGTCTGATATATCCTCCTAACTCTCACTTTTTCGCTTGTTATTCTCTTTCTCCAGCAAAAGAAGGGACAAAAGAGCAGAAAACTAAAAAAATCTTTTGGATAAGGTATAGCTGTGAAGTATGAGACACAGAGTGGGGATTAGAGAAGAATGTAAATTGTGCTGGACAGTGGTTCAACAGGGTCTCCATCCCTGCTTGTTCTGTTTTATTCAACTTGTGTTTAACAAAACCTGCTGTAAATATAGCATCATGTTGGTTTATGACACACGCACAAGGATCAGGCAAGAGCTGATGTGATTCCATTAGTAATTTTTAATTCTTTGTTTTAATTCACACCTTACATTTTAAATGAGTGTAGGAGAGAAACTCGAAGAAGGTAAGCTCACATTAAGATGTTGGAAGAAGCCTCCCTGACTGAAACATCACTTTCCTGGTTTTTTTCAATGCCACGTACAGGAAAGCCTCTTCAGAAAGCTTTCTGCTATAACACTTGCAGACAAAAAAACAACACGTTTTAGCTTCAGTATTCACTGAACTACTTTATATAGACTTGGATTATTCAAACAGGAAAATACAATTTCATAATTATAAAGCCTTTTCTGATTGAATGGAAAACATTTGTCATTATTGTTAAGTTAGTTTATTAATTCATATTCATGGACTTTAATTTTACACCTTTAAGTGAAATCAGACTTATCTAGTTTTGCCTGCATTAAGAAACACAACTTCTGCAAGTCACTTTGGGTCCTCCAGACTTCCAGTGATGTATCCCGATCATTTAGAAATGGGTTTCCACCCCTGCTCCAATTATAGTAATATTGTTTTCTTAAAAACCCAACAGTACAGGATTACTGTGTGGTCTTTCACTGTGGCAGAAGGGGTGGCTGTAATAAACCCTCTGGAGCTCACCATCAGCACAAGAAGCTGCTGCTGCTTTGGTGATCAGCCCAGTTACCTGGGAGCTGTGACACTGAAGACTGCTGGAGGGCTAGTGTTACATTTTGGTGCCATTGAAATTGTGTTGCTTTTTAATTTTGTTTTCTTTTTTTTTTTAGGGTTTTTTTTTTTTTATTGCATATAATCCTAGTAGTCAAATTACTAGCAATGAATTCTTTTCAGAGGTTTTAATCTTAGAGAAGTCAGTTCATAGGATCATAGGATGGTTCAGGTTGGAAAGAACTTTTGAAGGTATTCTGGACCAACCTCTAGCTTAGCTATAAATTCCATGAAAAACCTACATGGAAAAAAAACCCAACAAAACAGTTAAGAGGTATTTTTTATTATTTTAAAGTATATATTTTTGTTGGATCCTAACTGATGATATAAAGCACCTTATTTAAGTAAGCTTACAAAACCCTTCAGCTAACATAGCTATTCCCACGTCTATAAAAACTCAATTTATGTGTGTGTGTTACTTAGCAAAGCTGACCATTAGAAGGATTTTTTTATACGTTTATTTTTTAAGTTTCATCCACTTCTTGAGCTTTTGTTCAAACAGGAACCTTTTGGGTCTTACAACATCATCAGGAAAAAACCCTGTAAAATATTACTTTAAAAATATTGTTCTATCACATGATGATGTGAAAACATTAACCCAGCCATTAACTTCAGTAATGTGATGGGACGTGTAGATTGTACTCCAAGTAATGAATTTTAGAAGGCAAGATGACTGGAGCGTGGAAATGCATTTACTTTTCTTGAAGCTGTACATCTTTCTTTAGAAGATGTGTTTGCTTTTACATGTAATGATTTTCCACTGAGTTGTGCTGCTAATGAAAAATATTAGGTAAAGCCTATAAAAATAGCCTTACTGTAGAAACACCTATTTTCAGCAAGGTGTGACATTGCCTTTGGTTGTATTTTCTGTCAAGTATCAGTATTTCAGTAAGAGAGTTCAGGGATCTGCTGTGTCTTTCTGTATCTGAATATTTATCTCCTAAGAGAGTGAAGCATAGATCATTATACATCTATGTTAATTATAGTGTGATTAATTCATCTCTCTGATAATTGGGTGTGTGATGTGCCATGTTCCCTGGTAGTCTTATAACTGTATTAGTGCCAGATGTCTGTCCTGGAGTCTGGAAGAGCTCTCCTTACTGGTGCTTAAAGTATCTGGTGCATCTACAACTGTATTTCATGGATCTGCTAAGTGCAGTGATTGAATCCAGCTGTCTGAATTCTCTGTCTTGCTATCATTTGCCAGCCACTCACCATGAGAGCTGGGCAGGAAACAATTTTCCGATCCCATTAAAATTTTCAGGGATTCAAAAAAAAAAAAAAAAAGAGTATTTTAAGGCTGTTCTCCAGAAGAGGAAAAAAACCACAAGATTCACCCCCAAAATAGCTTGTCTTCATGGCAGTCACTTCAGATGAGGAGATTCAGATTCAAAGCTCCAAGCTGGATATTTTCATGAAATGTTTATTTTTTTTTAATAAGTATTTTAGAATTATAATTTCCTGATAAGAACCATTTAATGTCCCAAATTCCTGAGTATTTCTATTCACCAGAGCCACTGTTTGCACATAGATGATCTGTCCTAGTTGCAAAGAATTTATTTTTTTTTCCATTTGAGTGGCTGCCAAGGCTTTGGGAAAAGCAGACATTGCATGCTGATTTCCCTCTCGCCACCCCACATCATCCATGCTTCATATAATATCATTTAATAGAGCTGCTGAGAGTATGGATGGAATTTACTGCCCCTGTTTTCTTTAGTGATCACTGTCAGTGACACAAATCTAGTAGGAATAGCAGGTAGATCAAAATGTCATTTTTTGTTCTAATTTCGGTGCTTCATTTTATTATTCATAGTATTATGCATTATACACTACTATTGTTTTATATTGTACTTGAAAAGTGCATTATTCTAGGCTCTGTACCAGCATAGTAGATGACTGCCCTTCACAGCCTAAAATGGAATGTGTAAGACCTACTTTATTTAACCCAAATCTCTGGACCTTAATGGTCTACTCACTGGAAATTTTGACCTAACACATACTCTCTGGCCATGGAGGTGTTGGCTCTTAAGAGAGAATGAGAAAGGGGAAGAAAGAGTAATATGATTATTTCTTATTTTCTTACCGAAGTTGAGTACATGTTGGGAGTTGAAGGCCAAGAAGCCCTGAGCTAAGTGGCATAGGAATGAGAGCAGTCTACACACCAGGTAACTATGAGCCCTGCAGATTCTCAGCAAGTGTTTGAACAGTAGGCCTGCTGGCACCAGGTATCTAATGCAGCTTCAGGATGTCCATGTGTTCAGAAACAGCTTTGGTGAATGGAATGTATGCCTACTTTATCCCAAAATATGATGGTGTCTCCACTGAATGCAATAATGAGGCTTCCAGCTGTTTTTCCCATAGCTGAGATTTTATCTGCTGTCTCTCAGGCATGTGCATAGAGTGTGTGTGTCTGTTCCCTCATCCTAGACTTTTCTTTGTAGAACTACAAAGGGTGAATGGTGTTAGTCAAGAAGCAAGCTGTACTGGGCCAGTCTGCATGGAGAAACTCTACTGGGACATCTGGCTCTTGGGCATCTGGCTCATTGCTGAAGGTTGTACGACACTGGTTCACTCTATCGGTACAGCTCATGGGTGTTCAACACATCACCTTTCTTTGTTACTGGAGACATGATTTGTTGCATGTGATTTGAATGTCTTATTAAATTGTAAGTGTATCCTTTAAAAATGCAGTTGGGTAGAGGATAAATGACTAGATAATTTCTACATACTATAAATCTCTCTTCTGATTTATGGTTATTTCTGTTCATTTTGTGAAAAGAGCAGTAAAAGGAACACACCGATGAACAGCTTTTTTGATACTTCCTTTGACTAATAGTGTATAAATAATTTCTGAAAGATCCTATTAAATTCCCTGGTGGGACAATAAAAATGCTAAATAAGACTGGAAACAGCTCTGTTTCTTATAATACCAATAATAGGACTGGTAGCTTCATTATTCTTTTATTTAAATAATTTTTTAAAAAAATAAAAATATCAAGGTATAACTCTAAGATCTAGACCTTGTAGGGTAATCTTCTCTCATATATATCTTTTATATATAGACTCAAAGGCTTTTTTATGATAGTCCTTCACATAACTGGGTATCTCATAAAGTTTAATGGCTTTTTCCTAACAATGCTGATCCTTTGAGGGAACAATATCTCCATTATAAGGGCAGGTAAGGAGAGAACAGCGAGCTCAGGATTACCCAAGGTCACAGTGGAAGCAGACAATAGCAAGAGAGGTAGAGTGCAAACTTCAAAATGGTGTGTTAATACCTTGTCTCTCTCTCCACAATATCCTTTCCACTGCCACACACTGCTTATTTATAAGGAGCATCATCACATATTGTGCAATTTACTCTTGTGTTAATGGCATGGCGCCTATGATTATTTCTTTCCTTACAACGCTCTTTGAAAATGTGTTCATCAATATCCCAAAATGTCTCCTGAGAGACACTGCTGTTGTCACAGCTGCTATTCAAACGATAGAAACGCGTGGAAAAAAGGTTCCCCCGTATGAAAGGATCCCCAGTATGGAAAGTGACCTCCGGCTGTTAGACACGTCGGGCTGGGTCGCTGCATGATCCAGCATAAGCAGGGCTGACTTCCAGCCTCCGAGCACAATGCGTGGTGTGTGGGGTCACCCTCCAGCTCCCCTGCCCCCTGCTCCCAGGCCACAGGGCTGACCTCCATCCTCAGGGAGCGTGACCCCTGCCAGCCCAGTTGAAATGAGCTCAGCAGACTCCCAGCCGGAGTGCAAGGCTCAGAGCACGGCTTTCGGCAACAGAAATGGTAATAGGAGAAAACATTTGTCTTTGGAGGCACAGCTATTGCCAGAGAGTATATTCACCTCCATTCTTATTGAAATATGGTGCATAATCAAGATTTCACTTGGTTTAGAAGCTATGTAAGATCTCAGAGAAGAGAAAAATAGGAGCATGCTGTCAAGCTTCTCTGGTAATTAAAAGAAAAATAAAGGGATATTTATTCTGCTGTCCTTTAGTGTGTCATTTCAGTGATGTTTATGCACATATACACATAGGCATATATACATGTGTGCCTAAGTCCTTGTGTGCAGAGAAAAAAACAACCCTTGCTGTAGTTCAGCATCAGCAAATTATTGGATAACTGTAATCTGTGAAATTAGCAAGTTTCTCGTGTGATTCATCTTGATTCACTCAAGTAACCTTGTTGAATTAAGTGGAACTATTTGTATGAATGAGAGATGCCACATCTTGTCCTTGAGTTAGTCCCACCACATGGTTACTGTGTGGGTTGAAATGACACACAACCGAAACCCAACACATTTTGCATATTTGATATATAACTTGCTTCAAGCACTTCCAATATTGTTTCCATGACCTCATCCCATGGAAAATAAGTCAGTTAGCTACATTATAGAAAATTGGACATATCCAGGGTACAGTACTTAATGTTGTTACTTCTTACTGTATACTTACGCATTATACTTACAGTTCAAAATGAATTTCAGTCAGAGGAGATTTACAGTCTTGAGGATATGATTAGTTCGTCCTCCACATTCTTGAATAAGAGAACGTGGAGGAAGGACTGAAAGGCCTTGAAATCTTGTTTAGTGTACTTCTGGATATGAAAGCTTCTATCTAGCAGGTTACTTATTGGAGTTAGTGTGACCCAGAACTACTCTGTGTAACTTCTATCTATTCTCCAACCTCCACTCAGATGCAGAGACCTGGGAGAATCTCTTTGTTCATCAAAATGAAGGGGAGAAAAAAAAAAAAAAAATTTATTTCCTTAGGAAAGAGGTAGGGAAATGGTAAAGCAGATGGTTGGTGAGTCAATAATTTCCTATCAGGGACTAGTGTAATTAGCCAGATTTATGTATTTATCTTATTCTTTATTTTAATAGGATTGTAGCTTATACCCAACCTTGAAGGAAAATGCATTTTAAAATAATTTAACAGTGCAATGGCAGGTAAATGGACAGAGATGATGTGCAGAATTGGTTTACATGTTGCATGTGAAATATGAGGTGCCTTGGCTGCTGATGGCAATTACTTTTTAAAGCCCATCCCTCTCAAGGATTTTGTTATTTATTTTTTATGCTACACTCTTTTGATTATTCTCGTAACATATTTGGTCATGCTTAAATGTACATGAAACTATGAAACCATGAGGGGTTTTATCTGTTTCTATTACATTTTTGTTTCTTGTAGAATCACAGGATGTTTGAGGTTGGAAGGGATGTCACCTGGTCCAACCACCCCCGGCTCAAGCAGGGTGACCTAGAGCTGATTTCCCAGGACTGTGTCCAGACAGATTTTTAATATGTACAACGATGGAGACTCCACAACCTCTCTGGGCAGCCTGTATCAGTGTCTGGTCACACAGTAAAGAAATGGTTCATTATAGTCAGATGGAATCTCCTGACTTTCAGTTTGTGCCTATTGCCTCTGGTGCTGTCACTGGGCACCACAGAAATGAGCCTGTTTCCATCTTCTTGGTACCCCCCCCTTAGGTATTTATATACATTAATAAGATCCCTCTAAGCCTTCTCTTCTCCAGGTTGTACATTTCCAACTCTCAACCTTTCCTCTTAGGAGAGATGCTCCAGTCTCTTAATCATCTTTGCAGCCCTTCTCTGGACTCTCTTCAGTATGTCCCTGTCTCTCGTGCACTGGGGAGCTCAGAACTGGACACAGTGCTCGAGCTGTGGCCTCACCAGTGATCACTAGAAGGGAACAATCATTCTCTTATAATCAATGTTTATTCAAGTTGATCTGAAAATCTGCAGTGGTCCTGACTGTGGAGGGTCTGCCCAGATGTCCCAGCTGGTTTTACAGTGCTCTGCCACAGTTCTCAAAGACATCCATTTCTGAGATGAAAACTGGGTAAAATCCAGTGGATTTCTCTTCATATGGTAGACTGGGGCCAAGTCTCGATCTAGTACCAGTTGACCCCTTGAGAAAATGTGCTGGTGACCCAGGGAAGATACAGAACCTACCCTTAAGCCACCCAATCACAGTTCAACATAGCTGACATGGGAGCCAGTATGCATTGTCCTGGCTTCAGGGGGAGTTGGGACAGATCCTCAACACCTTCAGAAAACCTAATGATTGTTGTCATTTCAAATAAAATACGAAGTTTAGTTGCAGATTAATTTAACATTTATCTGAAAATTAAAGGTTCTTTTTATTTTTCATAAAAGCTCCAATTGTTTAAACTCTCTGCAAAAAAACTTATCTAGAGAACAAATGGGATTTCTCACTGCATGATCAGCGTTGATTATATATCCCCCTTTCCCTAAGAGACTTTGGAGAACTGTGTATACGTTGGGTTGCACTTTGTTGTAGAGCTTAATTGCTGCAAAAGATGATCTATCTGCTAGAATTTTTGTTCACATTAATAAACTCTCTTGGTAGTTATATCAACATTTACTGTAGCCCATTAATGAAAAGTGTGCTAGTGCAAGTGTTGAGTGTACCACAATAAAATTTTACCAGTCAAGTTGTTTAGGGCACTTGGTCACACATTCTGTTGTACTCCCAGGTATAGAGACTGAAAAGGAACAAATGAGAAACCAAGATTAGAGCCTCTTAAAATGGGTAATAATTTAAAAGAAAATATTTTTAGATACTGGTCTTTTTTTTTCTTTTTATTTCCAGTTGCAAAAAAATGCAGGATTAATTTAGGGGAAACAATATTATTTCTCCAGGCAGACTATCCATGATTTCTTAGTTATTTGGTTTTTTTTTTGGTAGCAATGGCTATTTCAAAGCTAATTCCAAAACAAAAAAGCCCTAGAATTACACTGGGAA
>JANHFX010008176.1:42326-68417 GCA_027560015.1 Chloroceryle amazona
AAATACTGTTGCCATAAAAACGATGGAAACCAAGAACTCCTGACAACTCATTTTAGGTCTACTAGACTTGAATGTAAACTGAGATGCCCAGAGAGAGTTGGTGAAAGGGTTTACTTGCTGTAATTGTAATAAAGGAAATTTAAAAACCACAATCTGTTTCAAGCCAAAGATGAACAACTGAATATTGTCTTTTCCTTGTTCTTGGCATGCCTGTGCTGTTTAGGCAAGTGGCATTACTGGTCTCAGGATGCAGATGATATTTCTTTTAGATAAGTAAAAATGTATTGTTTCTGAACCTTTCAAACCATTCATTTCAAGTTTGTAGTTTCAGAATGTTTGATTTACAGTGTAAGAAAACAAAGCATAAAAGCTAGGAATAAGACATAAGTAGGGATCAAATCATATAATCTATTTGTTTCTGGTATTACACTTCATTTGGTGGACTTTACATTCCTAATGGTATTGATATGCTATTAAATGCAATTGCTTAGTTTATGCAATGTATCTTCATTATTCTTCTCTATCTAATAGTTATCCCAGAAAAATGGATCTTCTCTGACTGGCATACCGTTTTAGCTATTAAAATATTATAAAAGCATAACAAAAGATTTGTAAAAGAATTTCTGGGGAGAGGTGTGGACCTTTGTGGCTGGCATTAAGCTTTCATTTGAAAACGAAGGTTGATGCTGATATTATATGATAACATATCTTTTTTTGGTCTAAGCAAAATATGGATTTCTGGCCCAGTTTCTAGATTCCTTGCATATGCAACACTGGCTTTTGTACAGTTTTCTTTCTTAAGGCCGTGTGCTGGCTATTGTATCTACCAAGTGACTATGTCTGAAGAATGCGTGCTGGTGTTGGTGTTCACAGTTTTGCAAGGTTTAACCATAGGAGGGAGCCTCTCCTCTTCCAAAGTTACACAGGAAGGTGTAATCATCGGCCTTTGGAGGCATCCTCCTCCCAGTTTGCCTTTGGAAGTGTAAGTGCTTCTTTTTCACAGGCAGGTACACTTACCTGGGAGTTAAGCCTTCTAGCTCCAGAAACAGCTATGCAGAAACTCTCAACTCTGCTCAAAATCCTACTGTAAGAGTGTGACTGCACTTGAACACAACTAGGGTTCCGTCTTTGTTAGGAAATATCTGGGTCACATAAGTAGCTGCCAGCATCCCTACAGCTAATGCAGGAAAGAGAGTTTGTTTACCTGATGCTGCATAGGTTGTACTCCAGCCTTTTCCATCTCTCTGTCCTCATTACAGGAGAAGTAAATATTTTGGCTGTTGTCCATTTATTACAATCAAGTTAGGTTTGGCCTTAGCACAAACTATACAGGGTGCAAAATAAAATTTGTGTTTTGATGGAGTTGATTAAACGGAAGGAAACCTGTGTGTATGTTTGTGACTACATTGATTACACTGAATTGGATAAATAAGCTGATGTGAGAGAAGTTCATATGTGAAATTAAAAAAGCAATAAATGCACAAAGGGAATACATCATTAGAATGGAAGAAAAGAAAATGGTTGGAGAAATTTGAGCAAAAGTATACCTAAAATGAGTGATTATTAGAGCTTAATACCTCAATTGAATTAAATTGTAGGCAATTTAATTTTTTAATCTATATAAATGAGATCAAAAGGAAACTACTCTTAAAGTTTTCACATGGTTAGAGGTTATTTCCTAGGTTACTTGTGCTTGGTGATTCGGCTTTAGTCTCCCCTTTGTGGTGAACAGAAGTTTCTCTGGTGTTTGACCATTGGGCCTGACATACTTCTCCTCATCTTACAAGTCTGAGCTGGGGCACTGGGGCTGGAGTGTCAACTAAACGAGAGATGGTGATTGTTGCTGAGATGCCATAGGGACACATAGTGAGTGCAGTGCCTGGAGTGAAACCTCACAGTAGACTCAAACAGGAAAGTGGAGTCTCTCTTGGGCCAGCCTATTTCTCCAGCCTTGCACAGCAGTTTTCCCAAGTTCCCCTCCTTGTTACTCCAGTTCTGGGCCACATTACGGGCTTTCTGAATCCTCTGCCTCACTCAATGTATACTCTGAAACCTGTCCTGGACAGCAACAGGTTTATCTTACATTCTTCTCTACCAATGAAAAAAATCCCCCATTTCCTCATGTAAAGAGCAGTGCATGGTATTAACTCAGGCATTTCTCACACCTAATATTCTACTGCTTCTCTTCCATACTTTATTGGATAATGTCCAGATAAAGTCATATGTTATTTTTTCTTGTCATGTGAATGTGATGATAACTCCTGGGAGGAATCTTTAATGAGGGGGTAAATCTGCAACAGTGCTTATGTTACAGCTTAGTGGTACAAATTCTTGTTCATATAAGTAGATTTCTTGTATGGAGTCTGATTAACTGTAAGACATTGATGATGCTTGTGTTTGCAGTAGTTTTCAGGGCGGTTTCCCGTAAGTTATTTATACCATATGTCAGTATGCCACTTTATTTCTTTACTTCTCCTCCCTCTTTGCAAATACACCCAAGTTAACTATATTAATTTCTCTTTGTTTTGGAAAAACGGGCAAGACCACTATGTAAATCATTGTGTATATATTTTTACTGTAGTAATATCCAAAAGATGGATTTCCAACTGTGCTGCAAACCTCTGAACTACAAGGAAAATATGTGTCTCTGAAGAACTTAACAGTCTGAGACTTCAAGCCTAGAAATTTTTTGTGCAGATGTTTGTCTTTAGATCCTGAAAGGGTTACAAAAATGTTGATGGTTGAGCTTCCAAAGGCCTTTCAGTCTTCTCAATGTCTACGTCTATGTGCCTGCTCCTATCAATCTGTGTGAGCATAATTGCCATGACAATATCTGATCATTAAAAAATCTTCAGGAAATATCCTTTAACATGGATGTCTCTTGATCCCAGGCTGCTCACTCATCCCCAGGCTGCTGCAAAGGATGGGCTGGATTATGTTTGGGTTTCTTGTCCTGGCTCTACAAGAGCAATGGCTCACTACTCAAAATGACAGTGTTGGCTCCTATCTGACCAGTCCTTCTCTGACCTGCATGCCAAAGCCTCTGGAAAGGTACTCGGAACATGATTTCTACCCCATTAACAGAAAGTAACATCCTTCTTGCTCTTAATATCTTATGGATGGAGGAGGAATGAAGATTTAACCTTTTACAAGCTGCAAGGCTGTTCTTTCCATTTGTTGTTTTAATTTTGCACTTCATTCAAACTTCAGAAAGACTGGCACATTTACTGACATTCGCAGGCTGGATGCACCAGCGTTGGTTGACGTGCTTTGAAGTTCCAAGTCAGATATCCCCAGTTTCACACACACATTCCTAATGTAAACCCAGCTGCAGTGCTGAATCCTTGCTTTCATCCAACTCAGAAACAAAAACAAAGAGAGAGTAGGTTTAGACTGAGCCCATGGAGATCAAACCCGAAGGAAATGCTATTAGAAAACTCATGTCAAAGTGAAACACTAATGTGACTCTCTAAGAGATGAAGATTACTCAAATCAGAGTGACTCTTTCTAATCAGCTGAGTTTCTTCTTTCTTTTCGTTTTACCCAACTCTGTTTTTCTGCTGTGCAGCTCCATCATTGCTAAAAGTTATGCTTCCTTCTTGCCAGGTTACTCCTCTTCCAGTTTGCAGAATTGCCACTACACTACTTTCTCAGAAGATAGGTCCTGTCAAGTGGCTACAAAATATCCCTGAAATTCAACGTACACATATAATAGGCTGGCTGAGCATAGACCATTAAACAGCCTTACCTTTGAATGGTAAGGCTTTAATACTAATTGAATGTGTTAAAGAGTCCGTTACAAGATGTGCTCTCTGACTATGGAACTTAAACTTCTTGATCAAACGCTTAGAAGTAAGATTATCTATGTACTCTTGAAATGTGCATTTTCTTCTCTTTATAAAGATACGCTGCCTCCATTTTATACACTGCCTTTAAGAATTACAGAGAGTTTCTAGGAGAAGATAAGCAAATAAAAAATTAAAAATCCAAGAACTGCAGTGGATTGCACTGATCAGTCACACCAGTGAGTCTCAAAGAGCTTAGTAACCTTTAAAGTTTCGTTTTCCTGGAGCCTTTACCACTCTAATTGCCTGCACCACTCTGCTTGCAGAAAAGATTATTTTGAAATGCACTTACTATTGCTATTAAAAATGCATGGCTATTATCCAAATGACCTTGCCTTGTGCTTTTTGTTAATCCAAGAAACATGGGGGAAAGTAAAGGCTATGCAAAAAGGTGTTTTTGACAGATGATACAGACAAAAGAGGACATAATTGTGAGCAAGCAGAGAAAATACTGTGGACCAGAGTGTGCAAAACAGCTGATATTTCCTAAAGCTCAGACTTTCTTCAAGCATTTGTCATGAATTAGTCTGGAAGTTATGTTCTGCTACAAGAATGAGAAAAATGAGCTCTTCCAATTTTTTAGTGCCTGTGGTTTTTAGTATTATGTCCCATTCTGAGATTTCTTTTTCCCCTGTGCAAAACTAATTTTTACTGGCTTCTGAGTACAAAGGTGGCTACACTTTTCATATTACTTTCTTCCTTTTGACAGACAGAGCTCTTCTCCCATGTGCTTATCATACTCAACTACAGGCTGGATGGTATGACCTTTTGTTATTTAGCGGTTACTTATTCATATAAAGTGGTCCGTGAAGAGGTCTTATTGTTTCTAAAATATACTTCCTTTTTACAATGGGAATGCTCTCAGACGGTTAGAGAGGGACAAAGAAACAATGACAACAGTTTAGAGTTCAGAAGCTGTAGTTGGGATATAAATGGTTCACAAGTACATCTCTTAAAACTCCTTTCTAAGTGGTGAAATTCACAGCTCATGACTTTAACCATGCCAGAGTCCCACCTACATCATTGAATGAGGTCACCTAAAGCAAGCATGTCCTTCTAAAGTGGTTCTCAGAAAAAAAAAAATAATTAAAAATCAGAGTTAAATTGATGGAACAAGACAACTGCAGGTATTCCTCTATATAAATCTGTCAGCTCTTGCTTTTTTGAGTATCAATCAATTGATCTTTCAATATTGTCATGACTTGGCTACTATCTCACAGAAATTCTACAGAAAAGAAAAGTATTTGTTAATACAGAGGCACATAAATACCACCATCAGAAACAAAGTTAATCTTTTTTTGAAGACAATAGTATTTTTTGAATAGGAGTCACATATATTTATGATTTTTTTTTTTGATACTGGAATGACTTTGTGTATATTTTTAGACAAAATTACAAATATCTAACTGAAACATAGAAAAAATTGCAACATAATTTGTGTAATAACAAAGACAAACATATAAGAACTTTATCTCAAATACAGAGTAGACTAGTCCTTGTTATCAGAAATCATCTTTCAGAGCATGAGGATCACTGGAGATAGGATGCACTGCTATGGAACAGCAGAGACTTGGCTTCCTGCCTGAGACTTCCTTGGACCAGGTCATTTGACCTCAGTACCTGTCTGTAAATCAGAGATTTAACATCCTCCAGTGTTCTCATCATGAACCTGTCTGATTCAATAAGCAAGCAGTAATAAAAGACATAAAGATATTAGCAACCTGTGTTCCCCTCTAAGGAAACAGGAGGCTGACTTCACAGGTTAGGGAGTCTTAATGAGCTCAAGTCTATGGAAGCGGAGTCTTAAATTGCAGAGTGTTCATTCACCATCTTCCTTTTCCAACTTCTTCATAGAAAGCCAATTACTTCATGGAGAGTTCTATAAAATCTGGCAGATTTATATTAAATAAATTGATCTTGTAAAAAAGTTTCTGACCTCATTTAAGCAGATAATCTGCATTCAGAGAGTGAATTTGCAGACACCTGTTTTAATATATATGTTAATCTTATATTTTATGATAATTTCTAGCTAATAAATAAAAGACTTCACATTTCAATTGTTTGCCTTAAGTTAATGCAATGAGACCTTTGTCCAGTAAGGAATTGTCCAAGATTCCTGGTTAAGTAATTATATTAGCATAGTTAAGAGACAGTTCACAAAACTCACAGTCAAATTCTTCTTTGGCCATAAATGAAACAAACAGAATCCCTTCCCTTCCCTTCTTCCTGCTCTCCCTTCATTTGCTCTCTGCTGATGTTGCCATTTTCTTAAACTAAAGTACTACTTGGAGTAAACCATCATGATTAAATCCTCTCCCTAATCTTCCTTATCCCCTTAAACCCTAAGCCCCCCAAAAAGTGGAAAGGGATTCCTCCAACTTCTCAATTTTGAGGTATTCAAAAGGTGCTCCAGGCATTTATTGCACATTGGGTTCATTTTCCCTGTAAAGATGGCTGTGTGTAGTGATGTTCCTCCTCTGTTCCTGTCTCCTCCTTCATCTCTGCAATAATGGGGAGACGGAGCTGTGAAGTCACAACCCATATTGTGAAAAAAAGGTCTCATCCATCAAACTGTCACCTCAGTTTTCTGTCCAGGGTCACAGAGGAACAAAGTCAGCTTGTGTCAGGTTGAAATAGCATTGGTAAGTGTTGGTGTGTGTGAAGCTGGTGGTTTGAAGTCTATTTATTTTGTTTGAAAGGCTCAAACAGCATGCTGCCGAGCAGAGGAACAAGAAGGAGGAAGTCTCCATATAAATTATTACTGGAAGGCTCACAGCCATCATTTAAGACGTAAAATTATGCCATCTGCTTTTCTAGGTCCTTGATTTACTTTGCAGCAGCTGTCTCTTTCTGAGTTTCTGGATCTCACAGAGAGGTAAAACTTGCATTAAAAACTAATATGACAACAGCATTTCTTTAAGAAAGATCTAATGCTTTCTTGAAAACCAGAGACAATTTATATTAAAAGATGCTGTCTCTTTTTACACAAATTGGAAATGTAGATAGAAAGAAACCTTTTGTTGTTGTTGTTATGAAAAATGCAACTGTTTATTCTGATTTTAGCTATCAAAAGCTTTTCAGGTAGGCACAAATTGCTCTTTTACATTGCTTTTTATTTGGTGATTCCTAATGTTATTAATTGTGTAACTGCTGGGGTCTTTTTTCTTATACTTTTTATTACTAATTTTCTGGAGAAAGATCTTGGTTAATTTGCTGTTTGAAATATGTAAGGCTTATGTACATGTTCTTTGTTAATAAAGAAAAACCTTAGGCCCAACAACAGCTTTAGGAAGTGCCACAGCTAATTTAAAAAGAACAAAAAAAAAAAGGGTAACTACTTTAGTGTGGGCTAACCGAGGTGCTCACGGGAAACTCTTGCAAGTCCCCAGGGGTGTGCTCATTTCAGAAATTAGTGTCTGAGTGGGTGGTGAGCAGAGATGTGCACTTTTCCGTGCCTTGTCTTCACACCCTGCCTGGGTACAGGCTGTGCTGCCCAAGTGCCGGGTCAGCCTCTTTGGATACTCTCTGAGGATGACTCTGCAGCGTGGGAGGAAGACTGAGTGGCAGCAGCATCTCTTCCCCCACCCCCCAAGAGAATCACTTCTGCTGAAGTCATTTGGTGTGCGCTGCTTTTTCCTGTGCGAGGATTAGGGAGCAGGAGAATGGCTTTGTGAGGAGGCTCGGAGAGAGGGAGCTGAAGAGAGGCTGAACAGAGGGGCCGAAAGACTTTAGCCTTTCATAGTTCTTTCAGTCAATTCATTCTGGGAGACCAATTGCATGCAATCCGGCAGCTGGGGGTTTTGTTTTCCTTTCAGCTATATACTGTAGAAGAAGCTGGTAAGGTTATTTTTTTTTTTTTTTTCTTGTTCTACTGTTCCACAATGCTATTGTAATTGCTTTATCCAAGTGACTGTTTGGGGAGGAAGGGAAGTTTGTTAATGATGCTGAGGGTCCTCTGCATTGTCTCTGCTTTGTGCAGCTGCATAGTTTGGGGAGAGGCACTGTTTACAGTAGAGGGGCGAGTTTCCGTTGAACAACTTGCTGTTATTTGTCCAAAGTTGTTTCAGCCTTTCTTTCTGCCAATCGAGGAAAATAAGCAAATAAACGGGCTTGGCTGTTTAGAAATGGGTGAATTTATAGAGGCTGCAATTTGGTGAAAAAGCTGTTCTGCCTAAATCTCACTTTCAGATCTTCTTCCTTTGAGGTTATCGGATTTGTTACTCTGATGGATCAAGTCCAAAACTGGGTTTTATGCAAGAACCTTCTCTCACAAATCTTTTCTTCACATTTTCATCAGGGACAAGATAGGTCACTTGAATTGATAGCCAAATAAAACAAAAATGTATCTGTGGAAGGTGGAAATCTTTGGTGAAAGAAAAAAATCCTAGGGGAACTCTGGAATTAAAAAATAAATGAATGAACATTAATTCTTGGCAGTAATTTTTAGCAGAATGCTCCTGATCAGTGTAATAGGAGGCATATGGTTAGGCAGAGAATATATGTTTTCAGAAGACTCAAGATGTGCAGGTGCATATTCTCACTAACTGCACCCTTCCAGAGAAAGAGTTACCATATTTATCCTCTTTGAGAGGAAAAAAAAAAAAAAAAAAGAAAAAAGAAAGAAAAAAAAAAAAAGTAAACTGAAAGATCCTGGTTATCTTGTCCCCTACTCCTCTTCTTGTTATTTCTAGAATGACTTGTGTTTGTCAGAGTCTTTTATTTCCTTTCATATTATCGTGGGAAACTTTAGCTTGAATTGGTTGGACACAGATGAGCGCAGCTTGGGGTATACCATGTCTGTTCCACAAGCAGGCTATGAAAATCCTGCCTGTGACTCGGACAAATTGTAAGGACCATAATTACCAACAAAAGTTTCTTTTGTGGCCTTTCAAAAATCACAAACAAGGTAAGAGGGAATGATTGACAACAGTTACACTACTGATTGACACAGCACCAAAAACTTGGTCTGTGACTTAGTATGTTAGTTTTTCAAGAAGTGTTGACCTTTTTCACTATTATTCTGTTCTTTCTGGTGGACTATTCCTAACTCCCCTATTGAGGACAGAATGTCTATCTAAAATGTGTCTTTGTCATTCCTGCCTATAGTACGTACGTCTCTTTACAATGATACGCTTATTTGTTGATGCCGAAACAAAACTGAGAGATGCATTGCAATCAGACCTCCATGGAAGAATGTGCATCTTTTATATGCCTCACATGCTTAGCTATTGATTTCAACTACAGATTTCACTCTTAGGAAGTAATGAAGTGCCACATCCAAATCCTGCAAATTTATAATCGCAGTTCTAGCTCTTAATAAAGGAAGCCCCAAGGGTATCAATGTGGTTACTCATGTGAGCGAAGATGTGGAGACTCATTTTGCATTCATGAATGAAATGGTTTAGGAAGTGCACAGTTACTATGGTTCTCTTTTTGGCTTAAAAACAAAAATCTCCATTAAAACAACCACTAATGAAACGTATTAGAAGAGCCTAAGGATAGACAAGTTCACTGTTTTAATATAAGAATGTGGTAGACTCTTGACAGCAGTTTTTCAAGAAAAATGGTTTAAAATGTTCTTTCTCTTGAGCTTATTAACAATTTTAGAAACATGGGAAACATCATTCATCTCTTTGTGCTGCACCACTAGATATGGCCATGACCCTTGAAATACCACCACAACTATGAGCTGCTCCTCCCTTGGAGAATGCAAGTTAATTTAGTGTGGACTTCATCACATACTCCCCACTACTCCCAGTAATAGCTGCCAGTTCTGACAAATGACAACAAACTGATATTTCACATTAGGCTTCTCCTGGCTTTCTGTAGACAAAGGTATAGCATCTCCAGTATGCAGTGATTATTACTTTTACATCCTTGGTTTTAGTGTAAGGAAACAAGGCAGGATATCTTCCCTGGTTATTGATACACTCATTAAGGCTCCTTAGTTCTCTAGTGGAGAAATTCCTTTGGCTCAGTGTTTCTAAACTGTTCAACAGCATCCTTTCATTTAGGGAGATAGAGAGATGTATTTGCTGCTACTTCTTTCCTAAATTTCATGAATTCTAATGTTCCAAATGTGATTTTGAAGAAAAAAGAAATGGGCATCTAGTGGAAAAGAACTCACAAATGATATTGTATCTATGCATGTGGATGTTAAAGGAACTGCACTACAGTTGTTGTGCAAGAGAGCCCTAAAATCAGCTGCCTGAAACAGAAAAGTGTCCATTCTATCATTTTTTATAAAGCAGAAATACATACACATTTATATGGCCATTATTGTTGGAAAAAGGGCCTCTAATTGTAAATGAAAGATCACCACCAATATCACATTTATGCATAAAAATGTAAATCTTGGCTATAAATGTCTTCCATTAAGTCAAAGCAGAACTAATTTAATTCCAAAGGTGGAGGGAAACACATAAATAAACTTAGCATCCATTTACTCATAAAATTAGAGCAATCTAAACATATTCTAGCGGTCATTAACTGCCAGCCAATTGTCACAACAGGAAGGTTTAGGCAGATGAAAACTGTAATATTGCTTCTTGAAACACATATACAATTATGTAAAAGAAATTGCAAGATTGGAGCTGCCATGTTGGTGCTGTTATATTTGGGTGAATTTATTTGCAAGCTTTTTCACATTTCTTAGTCCAGGTGGCACATAAAGACCATATAGCAAAAAAACCACACCAAAGACCAAACAACAAAACCACTCCAAACCTATATTTTCTATACTGTATGCATAGATATCTGTATATGCATGTATAAACATTAGTGGCAATTTATTGAAATGCAGTTGGCATACTGCAGAGTATTTTAAAGGCAGTTTTGTTACCATTCCTTTACTCGTACCCTTGCTTGCATCACTGTAAGAGTTGTTGTTTGAACAGGCTTGTAAAGATCGTGCATCTTATACGCTAGCTAAGCACTATGTTCCTTATTACTCAGAGGACTCAAAAACAACTACCATCTTCCTAGAAATAACTACCTGAAGTGAATGTCACCGTAAGTCAGGCTAAACACTGTGTAGAAGAGTTCTACTTTTCTTATCCTTAACTGGAAGAAAACATATATTTGGGATCTCATAAGAAGATGCCATTTTACAAATAGTAAGCAGCAGGGGGTCTGGTCTGGTGGAACGGGGTAGGTATTAGAGAATACAGCTCCCAGTTGACTGCCTGACAACACAAGAGATTTTAAATGTTGCTTAAAAATAGTTTTCATTTCTTTTTTAACTTCTGTGAAAGTGTTAGGTACTAAGTCGGTCATTTTTACTCATGAAGTAATAGAACAGGCTGAGTATTTTTGTCATATATATTTAAATGATACTTATTATTTTTCTAGATACATTATATAATTTTCAAAGCTTTTTTGATGAAATTCTGCATGATTGCTGATCCTTCTTTCTGTTATGCACATCCTGCAGCTCCTTAGAAGGGCAGTGTGTTCCATAGCTGGGGATTTGCTTGGGTTTTAAATCCAGTGTAAACAGACAGAAATTGAGCTGCTGAGTAGGAGATCAACTGCAGGATGATTTGAGTGCAAGAACCATGGGACATTGTAACAATATCTGACTGAGGTTTGCGAAGTTCACAAGCTTCCCACTATCTTCCCAGTGATGCATGGCTATACCCATGTTTGAAAAGCTGTAACATTTACAAGCATGTTGCTTCTTCTGGTTGCATGTAGTAGGTGTCTTTCATCTTTGAAATCTCAGTCTTAGAAAAGTAGTATCCATTTCCATGATAAGCTTTTAGGTTTTAAGAGCTGTGGGCCATCTGAAGCTAAAATTCAGTCCACGTGGTGTGGCAGTCTGAGCGGGATGCTGCCTGTCAAGGTCTCATAGTTGATGCAGAACGGAATTATTGAGACATGTGGTTTTATCCCATTAAAACTGACTGAAATATTATTAATCTTTTGGCTGATGCTTTGGGAAAGACCACCAGTGATTTCCTAAGGGAAAATCACTATTAGCTTCTGACCGTACCTGAGTCGGTCCAAGGCTAGTACATTATTAGCTGACATCTATGGAGACTTGTAAGAGCTTTTGAAGTTCTCTGGATTACATACAGACAGAAAAGCGATGGATTATTTTTACTTCCATGAACTGGAGTATCATACTCCAGTGACAAATAAAGGAAGCTAAGGGTCAACCTGTCAGTCAAAACTCATCTACATTACAAAAGCGTGTGAAGATTTTTCCTGCACTGGTCCTCCTTATTCAGTGCAACCAAATGTAAAACTATGTAAGCTGAGACTTTGGGACTCCAAGGGCTTTCAGAGTGTTCTCAGGTGGCAAATGAAGGAACAATGAATTTTGACTGCCTCTGCACTTGTCCCAAAGTAGTCCCAGTAGACACCTTTGTAGGGATGGGGCTTGTGCTGGGACTTGGGTCGTGGCTTAAACTTCTGTTTGGTTTTTGTTTGTTTGTTTGGGTTTTTTCCTCTTACGTTTCACTGGGTCAGATTTAGGCTATTATTGATTGCCCTTTGTGACCTGTTTTCTTCCAGGTTATGGAAGAGATGTATGCACCTTGTTGATATTTGTGTAGTGTCCTACAAGAAGACATTGCTTGTCTTTTGGAAGTTTTCTCAATGATGGGTTTGCTTCTTGCAGTTTCAAGGCCAAATATTAAACTTTGTGCAGGGTGCTATTTTGTTTCATAAGACGGCTTCTCTACTCCACACCCTTTTGCAGTCTAAGTTAATAAATTGCCCAGAAAAATATTTTTGAAATGTCAGTAAATGCTGAGAGAAAGATATGGTCAAAGCTGTAAGCATGTACAATACAGCTTGGATGGGATTCAGTTCCAGATAAAGGTTCTAAAACTTGGGCATCTGCATGGAAATGTCCACATGTGATTCAGTTCAAATGACAGCTGATACCCATGGTTCAGTTCAGGGAGGCCATCCTAGCTGGCCAGCTCAGTAGCTCTTCTCATTTCACTGTTCATGTTGACAAGATTATCACTGTCTCCAGTGCTACCTTTCACAATTAGCTTGTCTACAGACAGCAGCCCACAATTTGAATAACCTGATTTTTTAGATCTTTTTATTATGTCACTACTCTTGAAGAAAAAGAGCTGAGTTATGTATGGACCAACATTAAAGTATTCCTGTTCATTTTGGTAATAGGAGGAAGAAGGATATAGGAAGGAAATGGGAAAGTGTTATTTATCCTATCTACTGAAGGCATTTGCTGTGAATGCTTAAATTATGACACTGAGCTGCTTTGTAATCCAGAGAGAGAGAGAGACACCTTATCTGAATTGTTCAAATTCTCTATAAATCCATAGCCAAGTGAGACAAAGTCTCCTTAGATGATTCAGGTGGCCTTGGTAAGATGCTGAGCTGGTAATATCTAGGACTAGTCGACAGGAAACATCAGGCATTCTCATTATAGGTTAGGTCATCTGAATCTGACATACTTCGAAGGTTATTCCAAGTTCTGTTAATATGTGTTCAGACTAAAAGAGGTTGTATCCAACAATTCTTTTCAAGATTTCTGCTATTCTCTTCTATTCATCTAATCTGGCATAACTGCTATCTTACATGATTTGAACAGGCTTCTAGATGTACCTACCTCTCCATCAGCTGCATAGGACCATTGCTTCTGAGAAAATACACTCAGAGAAGAAACTCTTTCCTTTTGTTATGCACCGCTTACATGAAGTCCTTTTGCTGAGATATCTTTAAACTTCCACATTGTTTTTGCATATCTATAGTGTTTAATGTATTCATGTGTATTTTGAAACAATATACATATGCACTCCACCTTACAGTTCTGGTGTGTGTGACAGAAAATAATTTCTCTAACTGAATAATATAAATTACAAGCCCAGTTCTTGTCTGGTTTGAGGCCTATAATTAGAGCTCAGATGGTAGGGCAATTGCAGAAGAGAGTCTCCCAATTTACATGCTAATCAAACCTAGTCTGATGGACCTTTGTTAATGTAGGCTCAGTCAACATCTTAATTAGCCAGAAGCACATCATGAGGCATTGGTGCCTGTCTTCCCACCCCAGAGATTTTTTTCCAGGCAGGCAGAGGTTCCTCGATGGCTGTTTTCCATAGCATTGTTAAAGCTTGGATCTTAATCATTGCTTTAATGAGGGAAGTTAGTTAAATACTGTTCGGCCTCCTGTAGAACACCTGGGGTAGCATAGTATCTTCATTAGATGGCAGAGCCTGGCCAATTTGTAACCTGAATCAGATATGATATTTAATAACAGATTTGTGCCAAAATCACATTGTGCATGGAATACGGTTTTTCTTAAGAACTGTGGATGGTTTTATCTGATTGATCAGTTCCACATGTAGACAGCCCCAGGAATCTCTCCACAGGAACCCACATGGAATCAGGATAAGCACAATTTAAGTATGCCTTTGTACTTGAGTAACCTGCTGGGCAGGACTTCATCTCTGCTAACAATGCCTCTCCTGATATTTTGTTTAAAGGCTTGCTAGTCTGCAGCTAATTTATTTTACAAGTAAAAATCAACGTTCTTCATACAGATATGTTTTAAGATTCCTTGAATACTGTTGAATATTGTTTTTAAAAGCTAGCCTGTCTGAGGACTAACTCCCAGTGGGACTAGGAGAGGTTTAGAATTTTTTGATTCCTTGCTGTACATCTTTCACTGCTGCAAAATATACACAGTGATATGTAGATTGATATGTTCCGTGTGTGTTTATATTTATTTTTAGAATGAAAATGAAAATGAAATATTTGATTCTAGTGGGAAGAAGTTATTTTATTGGTGAAATCAGATACTCTGTTCCTCTGGTACTCTATGTTCCCTATACCCCAGGAGTGAAGAGTAAAAGTGTAAATAGCAGGTAGACTGTGTGCAATTTCTGTCCTTGCTTTCATGATAGCTGATGTAAGAGCTGCTGGTGGTGACAAAGAGAAAAACATCTGTTGTGTTGTTTGGAATTGACAGCTAAGCAGAAAAGAGGGCAACTTGTGACCATTTATTTTCTATTATCTTTGGGCATAGCACTGTGATTTTCTGCTCGGTTTCTGAGGAGATGTAAGAACTGTGTTTGGAATCGGTACCAGGCACTGCGTGAGTGTCGAATGCTACCCTGGCCTTCCACCCAGGGGATTGGTATCACAGCTTCCAATATATGAAGTCTTCCCTCATTACAGAAATAAAGGACAGATTCCCTGAGATCAAAACCACTTACAAATTACAGATATCTCTTGCCAAAACTGAGAGAATTTATTAGTGGAAAAGACCCAAGAAGCTTCCTTGGTCTATTTGCCTGCCAATGCCTTGTTATTTCTTACATCGTCTCAAAGACTTTATTACATCCAATCCATCCTTGTAGGTTTTAGCAGCCGTCTGGCCTCTTATTTAGAGGATTATTTTCTTAGTATTAAATGTTCACTTCATGCTTCTGTTTGCAGTACAAATTATCCTGCTGCGTTCAACTTAGGTTACTAAACAAAAGAAATATTCTGTATGTAATTATAAAAACAGTTTCGTTACATTTTTTTAATATACTGTAATTTTCAGATTAGTTGTAAGAATTTGGGTTGAATCCTTTTGTGTAAAGCTAACCTTTAAGGTTCTTTAAGCCCTAATGCTTACCATCATAAAATATAAATACCATTCCTTGAAATACTGAGTGTTAGAAATTGCTGTGACATTCAGCACTTGAAATATTTTAGGCTAAAAATGAACAATTTTAATGTTCATGGAGCAGCCAAACATTAAAAAAAAATAAAAATCACTGGCTCTCTGCAATTGCCATATTGCATTACTAGAGATGTTACCAAAAATTCTTAACCTAAGTACAAAGAAATTCATGAGTGCAATCAAGTTTTTAACCTGAACAAATACTGAAGAGCTGCCACTGAAGTTACTGCAGTCTACAGATGTATGGTAACTGGAAATGGCTCTTTGGATGAATACTGTGGAAAACTCAGTTCTGAAAGACTGAAAACACAACAGAAAGTAGCTTATAAGTGACACCTTTACAGGTTGACTCTTGATATGGTTTTAGTATGTAAAGTTTGAATATTTTACTTCTGGACAATAGCTTTGGAAACTCTATTCCCTCTAAATTCAGAAGGAACTAAGATGCTTAGTCTGCAAGACTTCAGAGTGAAAAATTGTTTTCTACAGTACTACAATTTTCCATTTAAGTGCTTACAATGTACAACTCTAAAAATATCTTCTCTCATACACAGAATTCATTGTGTTGATGTATCCCCATAATCAGTCATCCTCCCAGAAGCATTCAAGTAATAAGACCATAAGTAACTTATAATTACACAATGTTTTTCACTATAAGGGAATTTGTACAAAATGCTCAAGTTTTACAGCAAGGAAGGACAACTAAGACAGAGGTTCAGTGTTCTGGTATTTCTAAGCCAAGAAGTTTGCTAGTGTTGATGCACTGGACATCTTTCACAGATGATCCCCTCTGCCCTATGAGATGTTTTTCTGGAGTCAGTCCCAGGGAAACATACTGGGGGAGCAGGTGGGAATTTATTGAAAAGAAGACACAGCTATTTGAACATTATTTTAGTCATTAACAATGCAGCCATTAAGCTGAACATACACAGAAAGCAAATATTTATGTGACTGGTGATCTAGCTGGAGAAAGTGGAAAAGAAGAAAAAATGCCTAGGTTTGAATTTTGTTTCAGTTAGGTGTCTGACTCTGTTATGCTATTTCTGTGCTGTCATCTTTCTGCAGAGCTGTAGGCTTGGGAAATGCTAGATTAAATTGAGAAAGGCAAAAGTAAGAAAAAAATAAATCAGTTGAGAAAAAGCAGGCTAAGAAAGAAGAAACAAGCAGCTGTAGTCGATACTGTTCAGTGTGAAAAATGTGGTGTTAATTCTCTCTTCTTTTTCTTTTTTTTTCCTTTTTTTTTTTTTTCTTCTGTAGGAGATCATTAGAGGGCTTTATGGTCTTTCCAGATCAGTACAAAAGACATTCTATAGCTTGATGTGTCTCTATGAATTTGAAAGATGTGACCTCTGTAGGGGATACTACTGTTGATTTTACATCATTAATGTTTCCCTTCATTTATTTCTGCGGAATACCCACACTGTCTTTTAAAGTGAGAATTGCCTGGGGTGAAAAATTGAATCTTGAATCTTTGCACCTGACATCATGAGACCCTATAAATTAGTTATGGGCTAGGAAGATAGAATCCTAAATGTTTCTGTTTCTCATAGAAAAACTGACCCTTGGGGTCACTAACCGAAGATTGAAAAACCTGGGCTTGTTAACAAGAAAACAATTAATTATTTACACACATGTGGGTATTTGCCATCTTTTGAATTATAAGTCTTGTTCTGCTAGGTTTAGTTCTGCCCTCGAGACTGTAGATATTAGAAAAGGGGTTCAGCCCAGCCCATTTAATACCAGCAAATATGTACAACAGAAACTATGAGCAAAAGCAGGGTTATACGTGTCCATTGTTTTGGATCTTTCAAAGGAACCAAAGGTCTTATTTCAAAGTCTAGACTCACCAGTAGTCGCTGTACTATCATCCAGATAGTGGGTTATTATTCTAGCACCTTCATGGCCAGGATGAAGCAAATAAATTATTGAGTGCTGTGGGTGATTTCATTTATTTATGTATGTATGTCATTGTTAGAGCACACAGTAGAGAAAAACCTTGCATCCTAATACGAGTCCTATGGGAAAAACTTAATGCCATTCAGCCAGGTGGAGCTTCTATGTATTTTTTTCCCATTCACTGCCATCCGTGTAGCCATCATAATGCCCTGAGCACTTTTCATCCATGAAAACTCCTTGCTATAACAATATATAAGCTTTGTAAATAAAGTCTGGCACTCCTAAGGGAACCAATATAGGCTTCTAGGAATTCTCATCTACTTCATCTGTTTTAAAGCCTGAAAAGTATATTTCTGTAATAAAATATTTTAAGACCTTTTTGTCCTGGGAGATTTCTTTTCCATGGCAGGTGACCTTTACAGGTTCTAGCTGGCTACATAACTGCTGTGGATATGAACATTTAGGGGTTTCCAATGGATACAGTATGATGCAGGTACTTTGTAAATATTACTCCAAGGCTAAAGTACTTTCTCCCCCTTAATATTTGAGCAGTTTGAAGGCATCAAGGCCCATGGTTATCCCTGCAGACACATGCAGAAAACACCAGTTGGCTATAGCTGAGGCTGCACACGGGTATCCAAGGGCAGTATTGTGGTTGTGAAAGTTAAGTAGAATATGGGAGAATAAAATTAGGTTTTGTATAGCCCCTTTCATACTTGTTATGGGCCAAAGTATCTTACAGGGAAATAAATGAGATGATATGAGGACGGGGAGCATGAAGGATGTCTGAGGAGACATTAGGTGTGGAGTAGATCACACAGTATTTCAAAAAGCAGAGGGTGATTTATTACCAAAAGCAATATTGGCCAGATTTACTGCTGTTCTCATGTTTTCCTTCTTCCTCCTCCCTCTGCCTCTTACACCCACAAAAGATACCATTATATTTTTAATTTTAGAGTTTTTAACCCACTACCTTAAAACTATCAACTTTTAAAAGACAAGGGTCCTTCCTTGGTTTTGTCTTCTGAGCATCCAGCAAAACCTGGATGTTAGGTCTGCAAACCAAAATGCCTTCTCAGCCTCAGCCCTGCAGTGTCAAGCGATCAAGTCTAGGCACATTGACATCACATGCACAGCTATGGAGTAGGATACATGTGGTCATCAGGAGAAAAGATGCTCCTAAGCAGCTAAAGAGGGGAGGTGGAGTTTTCCAGTAGCTTCTTTAGGGCAACCTGCACTGGTACAGCAGAGACATTGGAGCTGTCTCTATCTCTGCTCACTCCAGACTCGGGGGTATGCTGAAAAGCACACCAACTCTGCTGACAAATCATGTAGGAGCTTAAATTCAGAAGCAATATTGTCACGTGTAGCTTGAGCAAAGCATGGGCTAGTGAGTGCTTCTGAGATATTGACTGTTCCTAGGTAATTTCTTGCCACGACCTGGGTAAATCTTCACTATGCTACCCTAATTCAAGGCTATGTGCTACACCAATTCAAGCACCCAGTAGTTTTGACAGCAGGCTACATGTCTCAAGCCCCATGGTGCAGCGAAGCTGCCATACAGACCCAATCACCCAGGACCTGCTGTGACAGCAGACTCCTCTATAAAGCTCATTGCAAGACTGGGGGTAGCTAGGATGGTGCAAGAGTTGATAAGCCATTTGAACCCAAATAACATTAAGTTTCAAAGGGGAAAGTGTCAGTCACACCTGGTGTTCCAAATACCATCAACTGAACAGCTTTTACAATCTGCAGTTTCTCATTATCCATTTCTGATGCAACATTAGAGTCTATGTGGCTGTAATTTCCCTTCTAAATTGTCCTGTAAGAACTCTTGCAGTGACTACATAGCTCTTTTCTGCTTGGAACAGTCTGAATTCATATCACTGACATTTAATAGAACATTTCTGGAATTATGTACTTACTATTTTCACCATAAAATATGAACAGCAGCATGTGTATCTGCCTGCCACTGTGTTTGAAATGGTAGGGTTTGGTCTTGGGTGGTGCCAGGAACTTGCTGCTTTTTTAGTTTGGCTGGAATAATTTGGATGCAGGTTTTCTTGCTGCTTGTTCTCTGTTTTACAGTAAACAGGATTATACGAGGTGCCCTTAAGTAATGATTGTAATAATTGGCTATTGGACACCTATAACATGCATACTCTATTACTACATTTACACTTTTCATATCTGAGGTTTTTTAGCAGCTCTACAGCAATTGCTTAGTTGAACTGTCTCCCTTCATTCTATATGTGTATGTATGTGCGTTAAGATGTCCTTCCTGCTATTCCTTTTTGTGTGAAGGTGAGGGCTAGCAACACTGCTGGTGCAGGAGTCAGGGGGGGTTTAACCATGTAGTGACTGGGCCATTTTTGCCTCTAACTCATATAAGGCTCCCTATTATTCTGCAGCTTTGCGCTGTGGTGTTGAAGCTAAAGAAGAAATAAGATGAAGTATGATAACAAGCCCAAAAGGTTCTAAAATCTAGTGGTTTAGCTAGACTGAAAAAAACATTTGTCTTCCTGTTCAGAGCAGGCCCTCAGAGTCACGTGCAAAAGTCAACCCATGAAGGACAAAATGGAGTGGGGTCAGGGTGCTTCTCCCCAAGGAAGCATTAGGAGAAAGAGAAAAGCTGGCAAGGAGAGCCAAAGTAAGACCTCTGGGAAAAAGGACTTGTGACTGCTCCAAGCTGCTGAGGGAAGGGACATGAAGGGTTGAGATGCAGGAGCCTGCTGGCAAGAAGCAGCCTCCCCTGGGTGCAGCTGCCTCTCTCTGCTCCCACGGGGCACCCACTGGTACCCACCAGTCCTTAGCAAAGCAGGCAGCAAGGCCACTCATACTTTCCTGACCCCAGCAGTCCTTCCCTTACCTGTGCTTAGAGCTGGCTGGTGTGGCTCATATGGTCTGCAATACTGATGAAAAAGGGAAAAACAGCAAACCCCAGAACTGTATACACACACACAGGCAGACAGGAATTTGCTGGTGTTTGGCTGCAGGGTGAAGTCAGAAGGGCAGGTAATGAACATCTTAATTAACATGCTGGTAATGTTAACTGTACCATTAACTTTCTTTTAAAAAGGTAATGATAGGTGAGCAATGTGGTCAGTGTCATATTGATACCTGCCCTTCCACACAGCAAACACGTTGGGGAAACTGTATAGTTTGTGCGTTGTCTTCAGAAACAAAGATTTCTGTAGTCCTTTCCACTTCAAAGAGTTTGCAAAGGCTGAGCTAAAGCTGATGAATGACATGAAGTCAGAAGGCCGTTTAAAGCAACAGGTATTTAACCTGAAAGTCAGAATGTTTTACATCTCACCTGCATCTGCTGCCACAGAGGAAGGGAGCTTGCAGCAGTCTTTCTGGCTGTAGCAAGACATATTTTCCCCTCCAGGAGGTCCCTGCCTAGGTTGACATGAGCACAAGGTGTGGTGTCTTTTCTTACCTGCAGAGGATGCTTTCAAAAAGCATTACCATCCTATAAAGCTCCACCTCTTTCATAATCATAATATTTTAGCTTAAAAATCACAACATGTTAAAGACAATTCTGCATTCCTTTTCTCTAGCCTCTGGCTTTCTAATCGTGGGGTTATATTCAGGTCAGACTGTCAGCTCACTCTCTGCAACAGTCTAAAGGCTAAATCCCTTTTAAAAAAAGAGAAGTCTTTAGTGCTCACATAATGACTTGGTATCTGGAGCTGAGGCTTCACAGAGAAGATCAAATAGCCTGAGCCTTGGGACAGAACTGAAGAAATGGTAACTCCTTATTATCCCATACGGTAACATCTCAGTTATGATATTAAAAAACCCCTTCAGTCCTTGAATGTTCCCTGAGGCAGATGACCAAGGATATAGTCTCTGTGATGGGAGCTGGTACCACTTCCATGCAGTGTGTGTTAGCGATTGTCACCTGTGCTCTGGACTCTCACAGTGTTGTAGCTGCTCACTCAGGTGTTGCATGGAGTAAAATTTGATGGTTGTGTCAGGCAAAGTGGTAACAAGATGTGGGAAGCTGCACAAAATGTAATGATTCATGGGCACAGATGTGGCCAAAAGTGGTTATATGCTGCTGCTTGACATTGAACCTTGACAGGAAAGTTTGAGAAGGACAGAGGTGGAGTGGCTATTGAGAGAACAGCTCGTTCTCTCTTGATCCTTCATGAAAAAGAGAAGGATCCTTGTCCGGTTCAGACCCAGCTGTGAGCTCATTTCAGCCTGCACACTCTTCCTCAACAGCTGCAGCTGTGTTACAGCAGCATCTGTGCCTGTGCTAATGGGATAAAAGCATTTCCATGTGCTCTTTTCATTCGGAGAGCATGAACCTCTCCCCACAGCCTCCAGTGTATCCTTGCTCCCATTAAATGGATTTAAATATTAAAGCCTGTTAAGTTTAATTATTGCTAAAAGTCAGGAAACAAAATCTTATGGCCACTTGAAACTGTTTCAAGATAGGTATGTATAAATCACAAATGTGCAATCACTTATGGGAAATTCAGAAGCCAGCAGAAAACAGTAATGTGTACCAAAGAGAGTGATAATAAAACTTACATGGTTTTCTCAGCCATGTGTGTTGGGCTTTGCAGTTCATGGCCTGGGGAATATTCTTCCTTAGTGAGGGCATCTCACAGTCAGGTGAATATTGTTCCTTAGTGAGGGCATCTCACAGTCAGGACCCACGCAGGGCATACCTGCACCACAAGATGCAGTGTGGTGATGTGCCAGAAGCACCACCTTTCCAGGCTTTCAGAAACAGGTAGATTGCTACTGGGACAACTTTGTGCTTTATCCTGAACATTGTTAAATCCCACTAATTTCAAATGAAGTCAAGGGCAAGAGCTTGCCTTCAGCCCTTTTACCAACCGTGTGCAAAACAATATTTTATACAGAGATATTTTTTGCTTGTGAGAGTATAGAATGAGTGAGGCACATGTGGGAAAGGTTTCCCCATTACATATCTCCCTGCTATCCCTCTGCTATGCTTCTTCCAACACAGGGATTTCTGAATTTGAAGTAATACTGCATTATGCATGGACAGTGATAGCCAGTGGGCATCTACTCTTTGATTTGAATGGAGCTTTATTTATATATATATACACATTTAACAAAGCTGTATCTAAAAGTTATTGCTTTTATTAACAACAAACCAGGATTATAACAAAAAGTAAATCATTCCAGCTCCATTGAAGGGAAGTGCAAAGATACCAGTACTGGTGGGTAGCTGTTCTCATGGAAGGGATGAATAAAGAGGTGTATTTATTTTCTTCTTCTGTTGTCGGGCTGACTTCAAATCAAAGTTTCCAGAAATATTCATTTTACAATTTATCATCGTTCTCTCTTCTCCCATTAGAGTATTCATGATGATCTCTGGCAGCCACAACATCAGCAGACATGCTACATTGTCCTTTTTTTAAAAGTATTTATATGTTTGTTGAGAAGTAACCACCAAATTAAAATATAAACAGTGTCTTACTTTCAGCTTTGCATGGGTACTACCTGCTTCTTAACATTGTCCCTTTTTATTAATGAGCTATTTCAGTTTTCTTCTGATGTGTAACCACATTGCTCTTTCTTCTTGTACAAAATTTTCCTGTAAATGTTTCTGCTGGAAAGGCCTCATGTCTTTCTTTTTCTGAAGACCTATTTTTTGATCTTTAACTTCATACCACACAGGAAAAGAAAAAAACAAAACATCATTAACAGATTGGAGAAGTGTTATAAAATGTTTCTTGGAAGGGGGTGTAAAAAAGCATGTATTCTATTTTATGGAGGATGCTGTACCTCGTATTGTGGTTGGAAGAACCAAATGACTTTTTTCACGTGTAGATGGGTACTGTTTGCTAACACCTGTTGACAACTTGCACTGTTGATGCCTGCTCTTTAGGTTGAACTCTAGCAAATGCTGATAAATTCCAGACTCTAATCAAGCATCTTTCAGATGTGATAGTGTTTGCTAAATAAACATCTTTCTCTGTTGCATGTAATGGATGTTTTTAACATTGTTTGCTAGTCTGTCTACAAAGGAGAAGAGATGGTTGTCGATTCTAATGAAATAATTCTGTTACCTAACCCTTTCCTTGGGAAAGTAAAGGTTTGGGCTTGATTTTTTACCGTCTTCACTCTTGATCTCTGTGAAGTGTCTTGCATCTGTCACTAGAATTTTCTATTAATGTCCCTGATGACAAAGATAATAAAGTTTTCTGTTGAAAAATCCATTGACAGTTTTAAATGAAAGAATGGCTACTTCTCTTTATATTCCTTTTTGCTTTGGTCATCCTCTCTATTCATAAAATGTAAAAAGGAAAGGTCAGTCCAAGTCTGTGATAAAGCATAAAGCTGTTAAGGGCCAGCTATCAAGAGTTGTGGTAGAGTGTCCAGAAACACACTCTTCTTGACTTACCCATAACCCGTTGACACAGTTGCTTAAGGGATTTCATGTCAAGACCCTCTGGGTATCTTTGCTTGTTCTTGGTGACTTGCTAAGCCAGCTGGCTGAGCATTATTAAGGTACTAAACTGGCAGATACACTTAGGTATTCAAGGAGCCATGTGTGGTAGAAAGTGTCCTCTAAACCAGGTTGAGTTCAAGCTCCCATGTTCAGCATAGGTGCAGAGATGTGGCCTTGAGAACTGCCCGCTAGCGAGGTTAGTCTGCTCTCTGAAATACATGTTTGTCCTGCTGAGAACCTGGACTTGCTATCAAAACAGACATGCTGGGAGTGTTCAGGAGTATACTGGCAAGATGGAGTCTTTCTGCAGCATGCTCCCGTGTGTGCACGTGAATGGCAGAGTGAGAACAGAGACTCCTCAGATTCAGAATATACTTGATTCCTAAACATTTCAGGAAACTATTTGGCCTTTGACATTGATGACATACCACAGATTGCTAATAATAGCATGCCTGAACTTTTGTTAGAAAAATAAGCACATCCCTCAGTAATTCCCACACTCCTCAGTTAAATCACCATAGTATCATATTAATGCCAGGGCTGCTGAAATACAGAGAAATAGTAAAACCTCATCTGAATAAAATTTGTTCTCCGTTGAGGATTCTTTTTTATGAGTCTAAAAAACCCCACCAAAACAATAAGATGTCAGATAGTTATTTGTCAGCACCACTGCTCTTGGACACAGATAGGAGTGACCGGGTGCTGTTGTTCCTCCCTCTTCACAAGGGTCGAGATCTTCCACAAAGCTGCTGATGTTCTGCTGAATTCTTATGGCAAATGCAGTTTCATTAACTACCCCAAAATAAAGGAAGCATGAGTAAGAGGAAGAATTCACTGAGTTAGGATAGAGGAATTCCTGCAAGGAAATACTATGAATAGACAAGCTTGGAAAGGAAGCTCAGTCTGAAGGGTAAGTTAAGTTGTATTACTTCAGTTTTTGTAAAATGAGTAAGATCTATCTCCACGGGGAGTTCAAGCTTGGATATTAATTCTAGTTCTGCATATTAAGGACACACCCTGTTCACGCCCACAAATAGTATGGAATGAATTATTCACAAAGAGGGAAATATTGGGATTTATGCCAGAATTCCCTAATCTTTACTCTTCATGCATCTAGGAAGAAGTGAGTAACAGAAATCTGTGAGTGCAGACAGGGAGAAAAGTTCATTTCATTATGAGGAGACCCAGTTTTTGTGTGAATCTTGGAGGATGTGCTAAATTAACAGAATATTATTGTTTCCAAAGAGTCCTTATATATCAGATAGGAGCCCTGCTATTGAACTAATTTCTCATGTGCCTGGATATGACATTGAAAACTGTGTTGTTTGGTATAAAAATTCAGTGTTTGGGTTTGCTGAGTAACTCTTCTGAAGTGAAAAAAAAAAAAGTGTTAAATCGGGAAAGAGAGAAGGAATATGAAAATGAGCAAGATGGATTGATATCTGCATATTTAAGTGGAATGGTTTGAGTTATCCTGAGGTTTACTCGCTGGTGTTTTTATCCCCTTTATGCTGACTATCAGGATATCCTGTTGCTATAGGCTAATGTGGAATGCACTGTGCTTTAATGGTCAGAGTTCAGTGGTTTCATCGTATTTTCACAAGCAGAAAGCTGGTCCTCAACAAAAAAATTTTTGTCCCAAGGGGCTAGGCATATGCTGGGAAGAAAATGTATCACAAATTTCAAGTATGCAAACTCTTGTGGGCTTTTAAGAGTGTAACTACAGAGAAATTACAGCATAGAGACTTGATGGTGGCAGTAGTGCTGGGACATAAAGTATAATATAGCGTACTCCTGGTGTGCACCAGTAGTGTACTTCCTTTAGAATCATGCAAAAGAAGAGAAAAATAGTTGCCATTTTGAACTAGCTGCCTTCTTTTTGCAGTTAGAAGGCAGCTTTATCCATTAGAAAGGTCCAGAAGCAGAGTTCACATCACATCCCAGGAATGAGAGGAAGATACGATGTTACAGATGGCATTATCAGGGAGAACTGATAGCACTGCCTGCTGTATATGGTTCTTAAATTTATTTTAACATTGCTGAATTCACATCTGAAGCGTGGCGGAGAGGCGACCGAAACTACAGAACTTCAGCTTTTCTCTGCGACAACCCAATTTTCCTTCAAAAAAACAATGTCACAGCTGCCTCGAAGGGAGGGCGGCCGAACATTCCCGTGGAGTGGCTCCTTTCTGAGCCACTCGCCATCCAAGCTTGCAGCTTGTCCTCCTTTCGGGGGGAGGAGAGGGAGAGGGAGAGGG